>LQRL01081607.1:9796-20374 GCA_001703475.1 Hydroides elegans | reverse complement strand
TTTTCAAAAACATTTTCCGGACGCTTGTCATATAATGTAATAAGAAATTCCCCTAACCCATTCCAATGCTGAAAAAGCTAATCAAGGCAAAGCTGAAGAAGCGGCGCCTAATTCTAACAATAATCACTCTTAAATGCAAAGCTGAAAATGCGCCGCCTATCATTAACTACACTAATCTCCTGATAACTTCATATAAAAAAAATATTAACACCAGTCATCTTTAACATCTAATGCAACATATGCTTAGATTTTAGATTTAATGGTAGTATAGTGTATAAAAGCTAATGGTAGTTTCTTTTGTAAATTTAAAGGGACTCTCCTCCCTAATATTAGGTGATCCATTGATTGCTATTGTATTAACTATTCTTAGCATAATGCATGGTGTATCCCCCCAACCTCCGACTACATTTCTAGATATATATTTATTTAGTATCTGAAGAATTTATATACAACGATTTGCTTTGGATCAATTTATTGAGAGCCTTTTCAAATGGCGATTAATTCTATTTTTTTTTATTGTGATCTATTTGTAGTTAAGAAATTAACTTTATATGTTCGCTTGGTATGAACACGATCAACTAGAAATATAATATCATTATTGTAGCATAATTGTGAAATAAATCAGCTTATTTGTGTTCTATTATGTAAATATATTGGCCATTCATCTTTCCTTTTTCAATTTAATATTTCTATTTAACAGCTAATTTAACTCACATCAACCCATACAATAAAAACAACTATTTCTCATGCTATCTTATATTCTTTCCTTTGCTTTTATTTTAGGAATATCTTTTTGGTTTTGTTTTCCATTAAATGCTTGTACTTGCTAATCTCTTCTCATATTTCATTTCTACTACTAATCATATCATCCTCATGCTAATATAAATATAGATGGCCTTTAATTATTTGTTGTATATAGCTGTATATAGTGTTAATTGTTGGTCTTTGTTGTAATTAAAACAGGTTTTGCTTAGATATTAATATAATAGTCGCGTAATTAGTTTTGTAAAATTAGATTTTTTTTCCTAAATATTTTTGTTTCACTAATTATAGCTGAGATTAAATAAACTATGTGTTTTCTCTTAACTGATATATATAATTCGATTTATAGAATAGCTTAATTATTCATTTGACTGTCAAACCTCCAAAAAATTAAAAGGGGGGTAGTGTAACGCCAAAAATATACTTGTTTACGGACATGTGTACTAAAGAGAACTAGGTTACAAGTGACATAAATAGTGCTGGACTCTGCGATTCCCGGCAGAACGAACTCAGACACCAGACAGTACACACGCATTGCATAACCTCGTAACAACCGGCTAGCCACCTCGGGTCTTGCCTTGAATTATAGGTAAGATCACCTCACCATGTAGCCACAGTTGTTACAATTATATAAATAAGTCTAATAATTAGTCATTAAATATGTCACTGTATGGTGTTTTTCGATATGCCTATTGAATTGTACGGGTGTCTTTACGGCCAAATATGTTATATAATGAACTATTTAACTGTTAGTATAGTGTACAATAGAGTGCTTTGGATGAGTGCTTAAAAACACTACACAAAGAAAACTCATTTAGACCACAACACGACAGCTAGTTGATATCTCTAAAAGGTTCAGGCGTTGCTATTTAAATATCTGGTTTTATTTTGAAATCTCATGAAATTTACATAGCAAAATCCTGAAAAAAATAAAATGTCAAAATCTTAAGAAAAGCCGTGTGCTATACATTTTTGAAACACATAATAAGAATGGCTTCCATGGAGGTAATTCATACGGTCGTATGGGGATAAGTTCATGGGGATGGTCGCACTGTCGCAGGTCGGACTCAATTCACGGTTCGGGTTCAGATATGATTTTTATTTGACCCCGCTTTAAGAAACACAGCTTTAAGAAGAAGTTCAACCCAATCGGGATATAAACATGCAACATGCTTCATACTTTAAAGGTTGGGCCGATAGATTTTGGTAGCTCTAAATAGCCCTTGTGGGTCGCTGTCCACCTGTCGGTCGCAGGGCTATTTAGAGCTAAGATTTTGGGAGCGGGTAAAATCACCTCGTTACGTCACGTCCTCGTCACGTTGGGGATCGTAACTAACTATGGGGTGACGTAGGTTAGTCTGGATGATCATAAAACTTGTTTAAAAAATGAAAGGGATCTGACAGAAGACATTTTGAATTGTGAGTGATTTATTTATGTCAAGTCGTTCAACATCATTCACTATACGAGCTCGTAGCACATCTTCTACAGATGCAGTTTGAAATAAAATCGGGGTTTTGTGTCAAACAGCATTTATTGCTTATGTTCCTGTTTCTGTATGTTTAAGTGCATCCCTCATATTTGAGTATTATCGCACTTGACCGAAGAAGGTCCAGAGTCTTCTACTGTCCGGGTAACCCCTGCTCTTTTCAATAAGACAGTGAAGGGTCTTTAACGTGCCAGGGACAGGACCCGTACACGGCACCTCCAGCTTTACGTCCCGTGCGAAGGACATTATACCCATGTTGTGATTTCCTCTATATCTAACACCTTAACTATTGATTTACCTTGATAGTTAGAGGTAGTCTCAATCTTATTTATTTAAAGAAGAATGTAAATCTAAAGGTATAATAAATGACTCACCACGTTTAGCAGCACACGTCTATGCCTCAACGTCACTGGTATAACCATATAGGATGGACTTTAAGTATTGCCTGGACTTTCACTTATACTTGAATACTAGAACTGCAGGGACGACTATCTCATTATTCTTTTATCTCGTTATTTTTCGTATCTAAACTAGGTTATCAATTTGGATAGCTATCCCGCGCTTAGCATAAAATATATACTAACACAGGCTAACTAGAGCTCAAAATAGCAATAAACTTTCGTTACATTTGAATAAGCTCCCACCACAATTTAGATAGCTATTCCGCACTTAACATAAGAAATATGCTAATGCAGACTAACTAGAACTCAAAATAGCAATATACTCTCGTTACATTTGAATAAGCTCCCACCACAATTTAGATAGCTATTCCGCACTTAACATAAGAAATATGCTAATGCAGACTAACTAGAACTCAAACCCTTGATCAAACAAGCTACATAAATGGCCGCTTATCTTGATCATTCGCTGCCCTCACAATAACACTACAGTTATCATGGAAACACGCTAGGGATCATATAAGCACTCATATAAAAATACACAATGATCTAAATAACTAACTGGCCGTAAGTTATATAACTAGAGTGCATACATTGCTTACTTTAATATACACATAATAGAACTGAAGCTCGGATAGTTGTTCATGCACTTAACATAAACTATATGTTAATGCAGACCAACTAAAATATACATGAATAATTGAAGCTCCAGTATACAACTATGATACGCGTACACAACTTGTAAGAAACATGTATTGGGAAGTGAAGTCTAGTTTTCACTTATTGTCGTACAAAATCACTCACTGTCAAGTCAACACAGAGACCTAGGAGGTTCTTGTAGAATTGACACCTTTCTCGTGATTTTGTGTTTAATCACACATTGACTTCACCGTAATAATAATAAACATTAATAAATGAATCAGAACCACATAAATGTAATAGTGATGAGTTTGGAATGGTCCTAATATATTCGGTAGAAGTTGGGCTTATAAAATCCCGCCATCTTGCAATCCACCGAAATCCAAACTTAAACCTAATAAATTTGGCCCACTCTCCATCCACGATGAATTGCAGTTAGGTAAATTGCAATTCAGTTTTACTTTCAGATTTTTGAATGGAAGTCATTTTTGCGAGTCACCAGATTCATATTTCTATCGTAGTTAAACGTTTAAAACAAAATACCAAATTCACCACACCCCTAGGCGAGGAGTCCGTTATGACTCAACCAGTCAATCAATAATGCCTCCAGCGGGGCTTGAACCAGGGACCTCCTGATTACTGGCCGGGGTGTTACGGTCAGAAAAACCCGCCCTACTTAAAAACCCCCCTTTCGCTATGTGTTCTTTATAAACATGATGAAAATCTCACATTCTCGAGGGGGATTTTAGTTTTATCAATAATCACGAGACGGTGCAGGTTTTCCTGCCCAACGAGAAAAACATGAAGTTTACCCTGGGCTAGAAAACCCCCATCGTCTTATCTTATTTATTTAAGTATTTAGAGGCACTATCTTATCCAAGGTAAAGATAACACGACGAGATAGACTTTAATGAAAAATGTCAAATCAGGAAATAATTATGGGAGATGAATATGATTTAAATATTTCTAATCAAATCAAACGATTTTCATCATATTGGCCCCGTCATCTTACTGTAAGAAATATAATCTTATGTAAATCAATATATTCAATGTAAAGTATTTAATCAATATATTTTTTACACATATCATTCTGTAATTATAATAAACTACTATGTCATAATAAATAAACATTAAATAGTATTAAAGCATGACAATTAATTGAATATTGACAGTCAGAATAATATATTTTTTTCAACATCTATTTTCTCGGTGTATTAATTACAATTGTATTATGAAGTCGATTTAGTTGAGTTAGTATTCATTGACTTTTAGACTTTAAGATAAACCTTAACACATGGTAATAACAAAAGGGATTAGCCCTAGTTTTATCAGTGATCCAAGTAAAGTGAGCATAAAGGTTATTATAAACATTATAATTTTTTAAAATATTGTTATTATTATTTTTTTCTCATCTAAATAGCGTATGGTTGATATGAAAATAACATTAAGATTTCTCAAATTATTTTAGTTATGGGGACTTCAGAATTATCTACTATACTTTTATAAACATTATTGTAATAAATATTATTTAGATAAAATTTCAGAGAACATGTAATTTTATTTCTATTTCCAATATTCAAAGCATTTAGTCGCCAAAAATATGTCTCTTATATTTGCTAAACAGATAAAGATAAGACGACAGGGGTTTTCCGTGACCAGGCAGGTTTTCCTGCCCGCATGCGAATGCAGTCACGAAAACCCCACGGGTTTATTTGACCAGGGGGGTTTTCCTGACCGTAACACCGGGCGCCTTAACCAGTTACGCCACGAACTCGCCGCTTATGCTAGGGCTTATGTATATTTGTCAAATTGATGCCACCGTTAAATGCAATTACGACAGAGCTGAGCATTGTAAAGACATGTTGATCGACTAAAAAAATGGTCTTACAGCATTACCCGCTCATCTCGTCAGTGCTCAGATTGAAATGACGAGGTTGCGGGGTGACGAGAAATCCGAATTCAAAATGGCAATCGTAAATGGGTTGGGGATTTGAAAAAGTGACGAGATAGGCGATTGACGGGATAAGCGGGTAATACTGTATGTTAATCTGCATAATTGAATGTCCAAAACTGCTATTCTTATATATACATTGTGCGGACTAGAGTTTTTGATTAAAGGGTCGTATAGGCTTGTGAATAGGTCATAAAATGCTTGATCTGATGAGCCCTGAATACTCTATTCGAAATCGGGGACGGGTAAATTTTTCTCGTACGTGTATTTCACAAATGCAATCATTGTTTTTTCTTTGCAGAAACGCCTTCAAAAAGAATTGCAAGCGATACTGAAAGACCCTCCAGCTGGAATAAAGGTTGATGGAGAAAAAATAGGACGCCATTTAAATGAGTATGCCAAGATTTAAAGTTATACTTCACGCTCGTCAACTATTCTATAAACAAACTATTTTTTGTGGAATCGTCACTGAAATAGTAACTAAATCTGTGTTACATCTGAAGGGTTATTTCTGCGTTTAAGGTGAAATGTAACATGCCAACTTACTTATAGGAACCTAATAGCTGACCTGACATAAGCGGGAACTACCTTCCCTTAGAAATAGCTCTCTAACGACTTGCGATTTTCCATATGATGTATTTATGTTACCGAACAAACACTCTTTTGATAGGTAATGCCGCGTCTGGTAACAAACTCTGATTTTCATTTTTTAGATGGGTAATAGATGTTGAAGGCCCAGTCGACACAATATACGCCGGTGAAAATTTCCAGCTGCAATTCAAGTTTGGATCACGTTATCCATTTGATTCGCCACAGGTTAGCATATGTGTCAAAGATATCAAGCATAGTATTTTGCAACAATAAAACACCTGGCTTGTAAAACAATGCATCAAATATGCATATTTCTTTTTAACAATTTTGATACAAAGGCCTATATAATATACATGTACATGTAATGTATGTACATGTATAAAATCAGTAAACTTGGACGCTCTCGTATATCAATTAACAGCTTATATTTACATCCCCCATTTGTATAGAAACACACACATTGACTCGTTATTTGAAACCCTCATTTACTATCATTCTTGTCTCTGTCAGTGTTTATATACCTTAAGTTATGCGCTAAAGCTGGGTCTTTGTCAAACCCTTGACAATCTTGTTGTATATTGAACTGTCAGGTGATATTCATCGGCGAACACATCCCGATGCACCCACACGTCTACAGCAACGGCCATATCTGCCTTTCCATCCTCACTGATGACTGGTCTCCCGCACTCTCGGTGCAGGCCGTCTGTCTCTCCATTCTCAGCATGCTCAGTAGCTGCAAGGAAAAGGTCGGTATTTTTGGCAATGCTATGTGTAGCATAAGCCAGTTTGCCTCGGTTATTTTTCGAGGACAGCTGAATTCGGCCTCGAAAGATTGGATTTTGTCTCGGAATTTTTCGACGGTACCTGAATTCGGGCTCGGTAGAATCGATTGCTACATTGATACTCTTACCTCAATTCTGCGTCGGTAAAAAAAACCCTCGAAATTAAACCCGTATGCTACACCCTGAATAATATACACTATGCTCGCGCTAGCCGTTCGCATCATGGAATTTGAGGTATTTTGCAAGACTTGTAAAGCAATTTGTGACAGAAAGTATTCGCTATAATTTTGAAATTTGCGACAGAAAATTCGAAATTTAAAAGAAAATTTTCCTGATTTCGCAACTTTAATTCATGGCCTAGCACGAGGCTAAATATAGTAGAATTTTACAAAATTGACATTTGTATTGACTTAATCTAACTAGCTGTCATTATTATTGTTAACATATTCATTTAGACAAATAGGGTGCTAGATAACTGTGTTAGGACACTCTTTTGTTCGAAACTAAATTAAACGAATAATAAATATATGTTATAAGATTCACCTTACAAATTCTCTGAATTACAGACTTATATTACATTTTTTTCTGTCAGTATATCTGAAATATTCATAGTTCTTTTATAGTCGGCAGCCGTCAATCTCAAGATAAATCAAATATTAATACCTAGTAAACATAAAACACTTTTATTTGCTTATTCATAATTCATGTGTTTATGACATGATTATTGCCATTAAGGTATCATTGCCATATTTGTTGTATGTGTTTAATGATTTTTTTTTGCAGAAAAGACCACCTGATAATTCATTTTACGTAAAAACCTGTAACAAGAATCCAAAGAAAACCAAATGGTGGTATCATGGTGAGTGCATTTTCTGCTTTTACTCTATTTTATAGATAATATGACTATGCCGACAAACTTAACTGTTGACCACGTTAATATTTAATGATTGGTAACTTGACCTTATGAGCGTTTTCTTAATTCTGTTTATTCATATCTATTCACTTACATATTGTCACTTAAACGTGTCATCTTGAAACTTTTAATATGATCATATGTTTAATTTTTGTTTTCAGATGATACCGTATGATATTAGACTGATTCACAGTATTTACAAACACTGCAGTTATGTAGCCAACAGGCGCACAATGTCAGACGCTCCACTCGTCGGATTTATTTTTCTAGATACATTCGCTAATTCGATTTAATCTAGTGCCCTAGCCCCTTCTTTCTTAATGTTATTCTGACTTTTAGATAGGTTACTATTTGTTTGGACAGCTTTCGTTGATGCCACTAATTACTAAGATTATAGAAATTAGTTGTTACTTTCCAAACTTTGAAAGGATTTTATTTATTTTAAACACAAGATAGTCGATTGAAATGCTAATATGAAATTTAAACCGATCAAACGTTGCATAAGAAAATATATATAAATTGGATTCCACTATTTTGTGCCATGTCGATTAAAGCTTAATTACTTCACTGTAACATTGATTATTCGTTATTGTGATAGCGTTTGTTATTTGATATGTTCGTAAATTTTAAGATGTGTGATGTTTGCGTCTGATTCATTCGCAGTGCAGTGTTGGACTATCGATTGATTCGCTGTCATTGTTTCTTCACAAATCGCTTCCCTTTTGTCATAACCATGTCCATCAGACAAGCCCGAAACCAGACAATTAATTCAGAAAATGCTGTGCCAGTAAAGCAATAAACAACCACGGTTTTAAACTTGGATGTTGCAATGAGAATCGATAAAAGAACCACGAATAAAAAAAAAAAAAAAGTATATTTTTTTTTATCAATTCGTGTATCTCGAATCCCTCCTTTGAAATTTTATGAGACTACTAACATTGTTTCACCTATTGAATTGGTTCAATTAATTGTCTGGTTCTGTTGGGATCTGATAACTATTTATTCTGAGATTGGAAATCAGTGTTGTCATTCAAAATAGAAAGCATTTATTTGGTTCTGTAGATATTTGCAATTATTTATATAATTACATCTTAGCTTTTTGTATAATGAACTTTTACTTCTGTATATTCCGAATATTAGTTTGTATATCTCTAAGATTTTTCCAACATTGTGAAAGACCTGTCTTGATTTTTTAAAGTAAGGTTTTGTATGTTTAACATGATGGGTTTCAAAAGATGTTAACGATTCCGAAGGCTTAAAAATAAGATAATGATGAATATCAGTTAAATAACTTATAGCAGCCGCGAATCTCACGGTTAAAAAGTTACATTCCATATCGGTTTCTATAGGATAGCTTTATCGCTTATGTTTCATGACAGGTGGTAATTATCAGACTTCAAATCTAAGCTTTCCTTTCAAATGTACTTGAATCAGAATATAATTCAGGTTTGCGTTTATATAAAATATGGCCAGAAACTGAAAATGTGACATGCAATTGTTTCTTTTTCCGGTACAGGCCTTATTTTATTTTACGTCAATGATTTGATATTGAAGTAAATCGTTTCAATAAAGGCTTGTTATGATTCCTTGTCTAAAATATAAGTCGATTTTACTTGATTACTTAATAGTTTTAACAAAACTGTGAATTGATGCATGTTGATACATGATTAATGTATCCCTGCATCAGAAAAAAAAACTAAATCCATCCTGAACCAGATTTGCAGTCTTAATATTGATCAAATTAGCGTTATAATAACCTATATCATAAATACGTGATGTGATAAGTTTAAGATATGTAAATAAATCAGATTAATTAACATTCACATTGAGGCTTTATACGATCAATGCATCATTGTACATATACAAACAGCACCTTGTACATTTACCTAAGACTATACTTCATGAATATGTTTTCATTAGCTATATGTTGATGTAAGTTTCATAGATTTAAATTGGATATATTATAAGTTTGAAATCTGATTAATATGTTGTTCTAGTCGATTTGTTCAAGATTATTGTTTATGATGTTCGATTGTACATTTAGTTTCTAAATATTTTTTATGGAAGAGCACCTTACAACCTCTGTGTTACCTAGTGTTCCCAAATCCATCTTTACTGGCTTACCCGTGTTAGACACTTCTATAGAGGTTATTCGATTATGTTATTATAAAGTTATTATATTTTAGAAATAAGTAATATATTTTGTAATAAAATACTGTTTAAGCAAATATATTTGTCCCTACCACTAGATTTGTTTGGACATGTTTCATTTCTGCTCCAAGCTAAAGATACGGGTACGAGCAGCTTAGCTGGCTTGGACATTGGTAAAACCATAGTAAACTAAACTTTTACTCATGTAAATGTGTCGTAAAATGCTCTTCGATAAGATATATATTTCGTTTTAGTTATACTTGCAGTGTCAAGATTGCTACATTTGTACGTGAAACTTAATTTAACTCTCTTCAACACTGGTTGTTGTTTATTATTACTTTAGGTTAACCTATTCGCATCTTGTAGCTAAATAGATAATAAAGATATGAACCTAGCATCCATTAGTTTTCTTTCAATTTAATACTTTACCTTCTTTATGAAATAAACGTAATTCCAAAGCTCTTGTCAAAATTGATTTGATATTCAAGTAGTTCGGCTTTCTATCTTAATCAAATAGTTTGCTTTTCAGCATATAAAAAAATACTAGTTAAAGCTGCATAAAAAAACCAAGGCTATGCAGCTTTAGCTACCAAGTTCTGAACGAGTGTATAATTTTACCAAGTTCCGATCGATGCTATTAATCTTGTATGTTACATATTGACGTAGGTTATTCTGCTTCCTGGGCTCAGCGGTCAGCCTGAACACATCTCTTGATTGGCGAAGAATTAAACATAGGCATAAGAAAAATTGTTTCAACTTTGTGATATCCTTATTAAACGTGCATAGAACAATATAACCCTAGCAACAATCACAAATATATAAATATACACTATGTGTCTAATAAGTACCCTCTTTTGTGACTGCGAAATTTGAGTGAAAACGTAGCCGTATGTGGTGCTCATAT
>LQRL01081604.1:1097-12442 GCA_001703475.1 Hydroides elegans | reverse complement strand
GTTAGAAAGACGTTGTGAGAAAGACGTTGTGAGATAGACGTTGAGAGAAATTCGTTGTGAGAAAGACGTAATGAGAAAGACGTTGTGGGCAAGACGTTGTCAGAAAAAACGTTGTGGGAAAGACGGTTATGAGAAAAATATCTCTGATGCGTATGTTTTTCCAATTCTGACCATGCTAAATCAAATATTTATTGACAATTCACGGGGGATCAAAGGCCTTTAGCCTCTAGTTGTAATTGATTCATTATACGATTATTGTTTAGAGGCGCGTGATGCACCGGTGAGCATATACGCATGTTTTTCTTCGAAAATCAGGCCTAAAGTCGGGGTGCGTATTATAAGCGGTAAAATCGCACATGATTATTTTCCTACAGGATTTTTCTTATATGATTTATGAGTCTATCATTTGCGTATACATGTATGGTGATGATATAATACGGCATATTAAACATAACAAGTATCTACAAAACTTGCAAACCGATTATGGGAAGTTTTTTTTCATATATTAGAGTTATATTTCATATGTTAAAAACTGAAGTTAAAGCGAAAAATGAAGCCAAAATATTTCAATTGCGTGCGCATTATATGCGGAAATATGAACATTTAGATATTTTGAGGGCAAAATTCGGGAATTCGTATTATACGCGGGTCTGTATAATATGCGTAAAATTAAAGTATGTATTATTTTTTTCGGACGTGTGAATTCTATTAAGAGGATTCATATTTTAGATATATTGATGATTTTATTCTAAGAATATGGTGTTTTCTTATTTTGGGTATCCACTCTATGTGCTTTATTTAAGTTTGAGCTTATTCGGTTGCAAACACAATCGAGACTAATTGTTTATTGCAAATGGTCAAGCAAACTGGAATTAATGGTATTCCCCTGCATTAATTTATTAGATGGAGCACAATGGTTAATCGACTTCCGTGACACGGGGCCCAGACATCAATTATTATAAAGTGGGATGGGGAGGCAGCGGTTGGTTTCATTACACGTGGCTTGGGCTGAGGGAAAGAGCACTCTTGTAAAGGTGAGCTATTGATTCGCTCTACCTGCCCTGCTTTCATGTTTCCTCACTCCGACTCACACGGTTATATGGTATTTGTTAATTACTTAACTTTCTTGTTACTAAGTTTTTGTCATCTTTGATTATTTGGGCCCAGATATATATATATATATATTTTTTTATTTTAACCAATTAGACTAAGGTGAGACGAAATATGTTTTCTAACCGAACACCCTTCTGGCACGTATATATTTTTCGGAACTCATTTATTTTTATGGGTATGTTCCGCCTTTTACAATATGCTCTTTTCGTAAGTGCGTGAAATTTTGACCGGTAAACATATATATTTGAAGATTCGGTATGAATATGGTGTCAAGTTTATTAGGATGATCCCATTCATTATATCTCTTTTAAGTAATACTTACGAGGTTAGTTACTTATTATGCTAAAAAGATTTGAATGATATTCCACGGTGTGTAACGCACCGGTGCGAGTAGTGGACAGATTAAATTTTTGTTGTTGAAAAATACACCGAAGATTTTTAAGAATATAAAGTAAAACCTGTTCAGATTGATCAATGTCAAAGTTCTAATTTAATATAATCAAATATGTGTAGTATTAAATGGGATGCTTGCTAATTATTTAAGTATAACGTGCATTGATGTATAATACATAAGGCTACATTAATATTCCTAGTAATATTCAATGATAAATGTTGCTAAATATGCTAGAGTCATTCACCTGTGCGAGTAATAAACCGCTGTCCTAAACCGTATAACTTTTTTTATAAAGGTAAGTGGAGCAGGTTAATCCTCTGACTATGGATCAGACCAATACATACATTCACAAAAAATAGTAAGCAGCAGCTTATGAATACAATTATTATTTTTCCTATGACGATAAATTTAGTAATTCACATTTCCTTTGGGATAAATAGATAGTTACATGTAGAAAAACAAATTGAAACCATAATCAATATCAGTAAACACTAGATATGACATGAATATTGATAATGCCAATATGTTTGCGTGAGTAACAATGCTTTAATTGATATAGTCTGGATATATCGGGGGCACTTGAAAGCCATTGCGCTCAATGCCTATATTGGTGTCATTGAGCTGTGGAGTATTGACGGCCAGACTGGGTCTCCGCCGCCGTCGCCGCATTTGGTGAAGAACACCTACTCAGGGTAAAGGCAAACACACCGCGTCATATATGTTGTGCAGTTTATACCGAGGTGCTAATAATTGGCCTTGTTCGTTAAGTGGTTGCAGCTACTGGCAATAAATATGTTTTAATGTGCATGATTTATATGTTTTAAGGCCATATTTTTATTGTGTATGTAACGAAAACGTGATTTTTGTCGTTTTCAGAGCACAATTTGCAAGGGACTGGAAGGCTTTATTTATTGTTGACTACTTGTGGATATTTTATGAATTTTAAAGAGGATACTTGACTTTGTTGTGAAGAAACCACTTTACAGTTTATGCGTATCAAGACGAAAAAGCTTGGTCTTGAAACCTTTATATTGGAATTGTTTTCCGATTACGAATCAGCAAAATGCAATGGAAATCCTAGAGGAAACAAAGTCATGAAATGAAAAAAAAAGAAAAAGAAAAAAAAGACGCACCGTAAACTTTAATATACATGTATTATAATATGAACATGACCAGATTTTTTCAAACTGCTTGAACAAAAATACCTCTCCTTTACATGTATATGGATAGGCTTCAGGTGCTATGATAGGAAAGCAAGAAAAGTGGGAGCAATAAAGACAGACATGAATGTTGCATCAATATGGCTCGAGAGATGGAATATCCTTGCTCGGGAGAAATTTAATGGGTGACAGCCTTGTCATGAACAAGGAAAACGATGTTTTATTGGTCCATATAAGAAGCCATGGTGCACTCTGTTTCAAGTTGTCCAAATATTGACAGCTCCGAATAAACAAGTTGTTAAAGGACATGTATACATGTACTCTGTTTTGAAAACGCATTGAGTTTTTTTTGTGGCGGATCATATGCTGTTTTTGTATTGGATCAGGTGTTAGTTTTTTTCTTGTTATGTCGATAAAAACAAAGTTAATGACTGTGTGAGTACGTCATATATTGTATGTCAACTGTGCGTGAGGAATCAAACTAACTGGATATATGTCAATCGTTGCATTGAATACTTACTACAAAAGATTCACGAAGAAGCGCAAATATACACGAAAGGGATATAGCGTTACATAATATCATTCACAGCAATATATTTGGAATTACGGTGAAATAACATGCTAATATAGGAAATTTGAACAATAGACATGAACACACTTGTAGCAGCAAGGTAAATCGGCAATCATGCGTGACATCCTGCGATTCCATGCCACTCACGGCACCGGCATCGTTCTTCAGGAATCGGCCAGTGTCGCCACGCGCTACAAGGATTTCTGCAACGGCATCGCATTCAGCGACAAACCACTGAAAATCGGCCAGAAAGTATGCGTCGAGCTGACACAAGACAGTGGTTTCGCGGGCGCCGTTCGCATCGGGGTGACGACACACGATCCGGGCAAAACCGCGGTGTCTTCACTCCCCCGCTATGCGTGCCCCGAACTGACGAGTACGCCCGGGTATTGGGCACGGGCGCTCAATGAACAGTATGCCGATAGTGGCAATCGGATAACGTTCTATGTGAATAAAGAGGGACAGATGCACTATTTTGTAAATAATGAACATAAAGGGGTCCTGCTCTCGGGCCTGCCCGTTTCAAAAACCATGTGGCTACTGCTGGATATTTTTGGGAATACAACCGCTGCTAAATTTGTACACGCAGGTATGGAATATTGGCAGGTTATATTACATCTACCGGTTTCATTATGATCCATGTTGCTCCTCGTTTCAATATTTTTTCGTCGATATAGTAATTATCATTTCGTATAATAAGTCATGATTTAATTATTAACTAACGTTCTGAAGTTGGTTGAACGCAAACTCATTTTAAGCAAGATTTATCAAAATTTTGTTTGTTAAAGGGTTTTGTTAAAGGGTACATTATTGAAATGCAAACTTTGCTTCCTCAATTTTTGTTCAGCTCTCTTCCCAATTAGCAGTTTTTGTGTTAAATTATAGTGCTAATTGTTTGACACGGACTACATGTAGCACAATCATCCGAAGGAACTGAAAAATAAATTTAATTAAATCGAACATTATATACATGTATAAGGTTTTGAAAAGCACATATTATTTAGTGTTTTTTTTTTTCTTAAAAATGATTTTCTTTTTATACTTTGTTTCTAAATTGTTAGAAAGAATAAGTTTACTGAAGAAGGTTAAAATAAGTATCAATTTATTCTTAACATAACAAAAAATTATGAACAAAAAGGACAACATACAGTGATGAGTTGGTATTTTCTTTAAGGACGGATTTTCTCCTAATTTGTTACATAGACACGGCACCAGTTGAGATTATAGCGCGGGGTGCGGACGCCATGCAGGCCTACCAGATGGCGTGCGAGTCGGGCACGAAGGCCGTCTTCAAAACGAGACTCATGCTCGTGGGGCAGGACCGCGTGGGCAAGACAAGCCTCAAGCGAACACTCATTGGGCTCAAGTAAGTTTCATTTAATTTCATTAAACTTACAATGGATTTGGGAGCGATTTATAGCTATTTTGTATCTTGTGTATTGATATAAGTAGTTATTACCCGAGAGAAAATATACACTTAGATTGTTTGTTTTTCGATATTTTTTTTCGAGTAGTTTTATGTCTCGTACAATACATTTTGGTGCACTGCTTGGGAGTAAGCGTTCAGGATCAAGTGAATTACCGTAAGATTTTGTACCGGTAATTTCAATGGTCGGTTTTTCGGAGGGGTTCATTGTCTTTCAATGATTCAAGTGTTGCCAAAGACTCACAAATACTCACAAAGAAACTCTCATCAAGCTCTTTGTTTCAATTTGGCCTCGTGTCGGGTAACAAATCGGTCGTCTGTGTCCAGTAATATCTTGACATATTAATTTGGTCTGATCCTTATTGTGCTTGACCGACAAGCGCCTTTCATGTTTAATGTAATACATATTTCTTATTTCCCAACAGGCAGTGCACTTAATTAGCCCGAATTTAGATATACAACTGTTTGTAAAAATAAATGTTTTTGCCATTATGGCATACGTCATAATACATGATCCTGGGTGTTAATAGGCTTTTTGATTCAATAAGTTGCCATTTAGCCTTTGACAATAACATGTCCTTGGAATCTGCCTTCGTATTATATTGCATTCTTGGATCAGACAAAAATCGGGCTCAGCAAAATCGGCCTAACACAATTGTACAAATTCCATACTCAAATCCACACTTTTTGGCTCTCATTTTTTTTTTTACTGTTTATACAGTAGACCCTGGTTACATGAGCCGGAAAACCATAAATATCAAATTAGTCGAGTTTATTGATAATCTCCTCATATACAATAAGATACGAATCGCATGAAAAGGTTCCAACTTACAATAATGCCATAGGTTTTATATCGGTATTCACCCAAAAAGGTTTCCGCCCTAAAAGGTTAACGCCCTTAAAGCTTCCAAAATTGACAACATTGGACTAAAGGTGTCCACCCAAAACGTTATCACCTCAAAATAATCGTTTTATTTCAAATTCAAAGTTTTGATAAAACTTTCTATCTGATAATACTGATTCTAGAAATCCTAATTACAAATAATGTGCCGATAACAATACTTAAACCAAAAAGATCTGGATATTTATTTCTGTTTATTATCACATATTCAGGGCTGACCCCTGCGAGGAGAGCACTGACGGCATCGACCTCTCAGCCTCCTGCAGTTTCAACACGGGCGACCGCAGTGCGTGGAAGTACGCCATACAAAGGGGCAGGGACGAGGAGGAGCGAAAGGTTATTTCGTTTACAGCTTATTTATATGAAAACGTCATTATTATAATTTGGGCCGGTTAACGATGACCAATATTTCAATTATTGCACTGATAGTAATCTTTGCTCTTTACACAAAGTATTTTGCGGTGGGGTGATTGGTTTCAAAATTCAAATAACTGCTTCTAGGTAGATCGTGAAGGATTAAGCCATGTACATGAGTTCGTTGAATTTAAAAGAGAATGAGAGAATACAAGTAATCTGGTTACTTATTTAATGCATGGCATGAACAAACATATGATTTAAGAAAAATAATATGTTCCATTTGTTTGATTTGTTGACGAACGAACGATCGAACTCTAGTTTAACACTTCAGAACCATAGGCATAAGGTATTAACATAAGAATTATCTTTGTACGTTTGAATTTCATATGCCAAAGATGAGCTCATTTTAAATATGGTATACATGTACTTTATGTTTCTCTTTCAGGGTACGAAAGCTGGAGAAGAAAATACTCAATCACAAGATGCCTCACAAGGGTTCGATGATATTCCTCCAGACACGTTCAGAACAGAAGACATATATATAGAAGGTAAGAAGCATGAAAAACTACTAAAATCCTAGTGCTATTACTTACGTGAACAGTTGTCTATTCGCACTTTTCGTTAGAGTGACAAGTGGCCGTTCGATAACAATTTTACAATACGATATTTATATTTGTACTATATTTTTTTTGAGACCAGGTTAAATAAGCAACAACAACATAATATTTTGTCAATTATCCATGTGAAAAAAATCAGATTGTAGTAGACAATTAAGCTTCAAAAAGGAATTCATGCCGTTTTCTTATATGTTTTGAGTTGACAGCTTTTGTAAACAAAACACTTAACTCAAGTGTATGTCATTTATGTTAAATCGCTCACTTCTATCTTATAATTTCTTATCTTTAAGTGGGCTTATATCATAGCAATTAGGAGGCTTTACAGTGCATTTTAATAAGCTCAATAGCTCTGTTGTTACATGCAATTATCATTATTTTCATTCACATATTTACGTAAGACATGTATTTGGAAATCGATGATATTCTAAAAACAAGTAAGCGATTCAGGTTTATGTGCAAATTAATAAACACATGTTTCTTCTTTTAATTGATAAATGTCCAATGATTGTCATCTTTTAGATTAAAACGTTTTACAATTCCAAGTTGTAATTGATTGCGTTCATGCCTCAAGTTTGACCCACATTTGAAGTTTACAATGAAATTATAAAACCCATTTAATTTGTACTAAAGCGTTATTTGTCAGTATCAAAGCGGTCAACCAATATAGAGGAACTTCTTTTTAGTTGCAATTATTATACACAATAATTGGGCGGGGACTTATTCCACATCATTGTCACAGGATCCCATGGAATATATAGCTTTATTTTGGAAAATCTTCTCGAGATAATGATTCCGTGCTTTGACACGATAATCATACTCATGTCAGGAACTTCAAAAAAACATAGTAAATCATTTGGTGTCTCATTCTGATATATGAAAAAGTAAACGTTTGGTCTCGGGACACAGGTGGCTAAAATGATGGGATTTTTCGTATCAGCAACTGTATCAGTAACGTACCAGTTTGTTAACCTGTCTTCCAAGAAATGAGAGAAAGAGAGTGCAATATTTTAAACAGTGCACTCGAAAGTATGCCGCTCTAGCTATGGTATTCATATCATGTGTATCCGTAGCATATAATATATAGAATGATATATGTGTATAAAGAGCATCTAAACATAAATACACATAAATAATGCATTCAGTGTTTCCGTCACGATTCGATTATTTTACTCATCAAATGTAGCTTAGGGTCATGTTCTTGCATAATCCATGTTGCTGATACATAATCCAGGCCATTACATGTACAAATCAATTATTATATGAATCAACTCATCAGCTTAATATCATATATCAGCTGGATGTGTTGGCTGACTTAGAATCAAATACTAGAATCCGACCTAACAGGAGCATGAGAACTGACCACATGGTTTTACGCATTCCTTTTCAGCAAGGCGTATCACAGTATATTCAACGTCGCATAAACGACATATTAATGGCAGCTTTTTCTTGTTGGTGAATATTGAAGTTTTTATACTAAATTTTTATTCACGTCATCTTAACAACGACTCTAATATTATATCACGTGGAAGACTGTCAACGAGTTTTTGAGATGCTATTCGCGTTCATTCATGTCCAAATAACAACGTCTTAACAACCTTTGACGTCTTGTCAAGTGATTCGAGGTTCCTCCCCCAACCCATAGGCACCTAGTCTACAGGGGTATATGAATTTATGTGCTTGAAAACATCACGCAAGAACCCGTCTCATAGCCCGCTTGTTTGCCTTCAACGTCTAATCAAGGCAAATGTGGTGTTGCCTGCGTCATCCGATTAAATCTAAGGACAACACGGGGAGGGCGTTAACGCAGGAACGACGGGAAAGCTGTATTTAATAGCTTGTTTTGTCTTGTGTATTGGTGCGTTACGGGTTGTTTTTGTAATAAACCCCTATTTTCATTTTGTCAGAGTCCGGTGCTAAACTAGAACATGACTACCACGAGGCGTTGGCCAATAACATCGTTCAGGAGCTGCTTCACCGGCGCAAGCTGCATGACCAAGAACACAAAAGCGCCACTTCCGCCCAGACGCCCCGCACGCATGCACAACTCACGCCAAGGAAAGCCGCCTCCGGTCTAAAGGGGCTAGCCAGCAAGGTGCGTGTGGCATGTTTTTTTTCACATTTTCTGGGTTAGCACACTAGTCAAACAAAGATCACCAATATTTTTTGTTAACGCTTTATATGGCATTACCTTGATTTTAAGTATTCTCAACATATGAAATCCTAAATTGATTTTGAAGGTAAAACACATATCTAATTATTCTGCCTTGATTCTCTTAGAGTTAGCTTCATTTATGTTTCCCTGTGCATCTTCAACGCCCATCCTTTGTAACAAAGCAGGTAAGACGACCCTCCTATGGCTCCTGATCTAGATCGGGGATTCGTAAGCCCATACACGTGCCAGTTTTAAAGACCCTTACCGGACTATAAAAGCAGGGAATCTGGCCTTCATATGCAAATTTTACTCGTTTGAATTTGAAACTACTCGTGCTCACCATTTTCATTGTTTATTCAACTTTTCTCGTAAAACAGAAATCGAAACTTATAAAGTTTATGACGTTCACATACATCATGATAGCGTGTACCAACTTTAATATTTTTTAAGAATTTGGAAAATGTATTTTGCACAAAATCACAGTTTAAGAACTTGAAAATATACTGATTTTCAAATATTTTGAAATAAAAAGATCGATTTCATTGGTCAAGCCAAATAGAGGCTATTTAGATACCAAAGCTGCAGTGTCCTATTCACACATATCAAAGATGTTTCAATGATCACTCGAAATAAAAGCATCACCACAGGGCATCCCACCGCGCAATAAAGCCATGCATTGTCATGTTCCCTATCCAGAGCATCTGGCTCTGTTTCCCTAATCAACTTCACCTGATAAGTTGTTAAAACGGTCTGCTATGTTCTTTGATATATCTCCTTCAAATTGTACCTATACAAATTATATACAAAGCCCTTTGTCATCAAATTATGCATGGTCTGGATGGCCAGAAATCTTCCAGCCCATGGGTTAACTAGGTAAAATTAAAAGGGTCTTTAAGGCTTTGCTCAGCGGTCTTTTAATTAAGGCTGGAATGATAAAAGGGCTAGATGTGACACAAGACAATGTTTGTAGGAAGATGGAAAAGGTGTAACGCTCCAACCGGTTGAAATGTTGCTCGAGGTACGCATCTTTTAAAAGGAGTCTCAAATCTCTTATCAGCAATGGCTTGCTAAAACTGTCGTAATCATTTGTAAACATCGCAACTATAAATTGATTTATGATTGTTTCATAAACTGAATTGACGTTGTCACGTTTTCTGTGAACAACGTTTTCTCCCTTTTAAGTTGAATACATCTGTATTTTTTGGTTAACGATTGAGCCTTCCGACTTGTGATTTTAACCAGTTTATGCATCCTGTCACCATACTCTTGCCGTATTTATTTATTTGTTTGTTCTACAACACTTGAGGGTTCAACAACGAGGACGGGATTCTTTCTAGGAAAATAAAAGAAGAGCAAGTAACAAAAGGTGAACTAAGCGACTTGTGTCGGGTGAAAGATCTGCATCTGCGACATCCTTCCTTTTGACCCTTGTTCGTGCTGTCATATTACACCATCCTGTTGTTCTATTAGATAATTTCCGAGAAAAACATCTTCTTTGTACCGTATATCTTATTTGTACCGTCGATATATAGCCCTCTGGTTACGGTACTCGTATTTTTGTCATAAAATACACCAGGGTGTAGACTAAGCAATGATGTGAGTACTGAAAGAGAATTTGGGGTACGGAACTCCAAAAAAAAATACGCGGTGACAGTTAAATGTTCCCTAAACTGTTTCTTAACACACAGCTACGTACATACGGACGTACATTTGAATAATCCACCCACTATATTTAAAATTACCTTAAGGAATCGGGATATAAAAACGAAATTATGTCAACCATCACTTAGAACATTGCTTGGGAAGCCAAAGTGCTTTAGAGTCTCTATATATTGAATGAAATTACATTGCCCCCTCAGTATGTTTTCAAATAATGATAGTTTTTGATCGGCTGAGATGAGGCCAACATCCAGTGTCGTTCCTTATTATGAAAGCCTTTAGTACGGACATGCAGTTGTTTATGACGTCTCGCCCTTTTCATCCATTCACCTAGGTTGTGACAGGATGTCAAACGTAGGGCTTCTATAAAAGCAAGGATAATGATGCCCATTTTTAATGGGTCTTGTTTTGACCGATGCAAGTTGTAGCGCAGAGCTTGTTACGTGTATGGATTTAAAATAAATTCTTTATCACTTTAAGTTCGATGGCAAGATTTTATGTCATTATTTATTGTAAAGAAATCATGATGCCCATGAAATATCAATATGGTGTTTCTCAAAGCCTCACTCCACAAATTACTCATGATCTACCTTGGTGGAAAAATAAACCTATTTGTATAATGGAATAAGGTGCCACACAATATAGGGTAGTACGTTTCATCGAACCTACCTTCGATCTTTACGGGTTACGTAACGGATGTCGATATAGTTTCGATCCCACTTTCCGAGGAATTAATGGAAATTTTCCTTTTAGATTAAAATTCACAAAAAGATCATATTGTCTTTATGCTAAAATGAGTTCGTTAACCTTAACAAATCATTAAAAAATATATACATCATCTTCTTGTTCAGAGTGGGCATGCGCAAACGGAAACACCAATGACGACACCGCGAAACCTAGTGACGCCTGCTGATATTAGTTTTCAAGACCTGCTGCATGAGGTGCCTCAAAAGGTGATTATTACCGAAATTGTTTATCAATATATGATTTGAGAG
>LQRL01081578.1:21602-32761 GCA_001703475.1 Hydroides elegans | reverse complement strand
CACCAAACCCTAATCGAAAATATGTCTGGGTTGCACTTACAGCCCTTCTGAATACAGGAAAACCCGTAAAAATGTAACGTGCGTTACGATGGAATTGCCCAGATGTATTAGAATATATAATAGCTGTGGAGTGGTATATTTATTCTTTGAATCAGTTAACATAACAATATCGCAATATCTTTTCCATATTTTAGTGCCAATGACAACCAATACTGCTTTGAATTGTAGGAGGATTATAATCCAACAACCTATGCTAGTCAGATTGAACTTGCAATCAATAAGATTAGAGATGCAATTCCAAGGACAATGGTGCATATCGTCAGTATGTTTGATGTGACTCCGCTGTCCAACTACAGCACTGGGGCGATCTGCAATATAATGCATATGTGAGTAAAATCTGTGCATAATATCTTAAAATATAAATTCATTTATTTAGAGCATATGCCGTTTCTATTACTGATTTTTAAATTTTTCGTTCTATTTAATTCATTAAGTTGTTCTTGTCAGTTAACGATAACTCGAAAATCTGAAAGATGACAACAATACTGCAGCTGTGGTACAGCTTTATATCCGATATTTACTTACACAATATACCCGAATTCATTAAATATTAAGAAATTGCAGTACTGATTATACTAATGCTATGTATTGTCATGCTTACAATGTCTTTTATATTTTTAGGGAATTCTGTGACTGTGCCGTCTACAATGATACCGTCAAAAGCCTAATGCGCCCGATCCAGTATAGCTACTGGGAAGCGATGGATGAACTGATCAATGTCAATGGAACTTATGATGGAGAAGATAATTTTACAGTTGTATTGCAGCCGCATATGAGAGATATGATTCCTCCAAAAACAGTAAGAAAGCACTATTATATTAAGGAAGACGTTTGTTAAATTTGCATGTGTATCAATGAGTTGATTAATAACAGCATATGTCATATATATTGTTATATGAAATAATCAAGAAATCATCAACTCTATAAATATTATAAAGCGGTCAAGACATCGTTTGGATTATACATATTTTTAAAGGTTATTATTATAATCATGTAAAATAAGGGTTTGTATTATAAACATATATATATTATCATCATTTAGGCTGATGGAGATTGGGACAGTTCGTACTTGGCTCCTGATTGTTTCCACCCTAGTCGGAAAGCGCATCAAACTATGGCATACACACTTTGGAATATGCTGGTCAGTTTAGAAAAGCATTGATATATTCAATATGAATATAACATTTATCAAAAACATTAGAAATGCTGTATTTTACACATTTAGGTAGAGTAAAATATAACTTATAAGTTCTATGATTTATTATCTTATGCATTATTTTTGAACTAACACATTAATCATTACTAAATTTACAGTTGACCCCAGTACATGAAAAGCCTTTCACATATCCAGAGGAAGAACAAATGGTCTTCAAGTGTCCCACGGAGGTAAATGATGCATCCATCGCGGGTTTTTATTCTAGATTATGCTTGGTGATAACAGACACTCATTTACAAATGTCCTAATTTTACTGCTGTCCTCCAGTATAAGTTTATATGGGATTCTAGATATCATTATCTGATTGCAGGAAGCGCCTTACATCTTTACAAACGACAACAGCCGAGCTCTCAGAAATAATAAGTTTGTTGATGGTATGGATGATAATCATTAAAAACAAATATATTATTGATGTGTATATTTTTTATGCAACAGAATTTTATTAATTTACAAGAACATTAAAAAACAAATAAATGATTAATAAAAATGAGACTACATATACTTGAACATATACCACAATATAATGCTGGTTTATTAAAGTATTTTCTCTTATATATTATAGAAGAAGAACAAGAGGAAGAAGACCCAGATGCGACTCTACCCATCCCTCCTTTTGAATGCATAGTAAGTATTCAATCTTTGTAATTATATAAATATATCATTTATATTATAATTTCTATTAACGTAAGATTTTTTATCGTGTAAATACAAGGGTCGTATTTCATGACATAAACACTTTCAATAGGTTGAGCAACACGATCCCGCAGTCAGCGTCCACGCCCTTCGACCAAACGACATTCGTGTCGTTGCGTCATTCGGAGATTCAATCACGGCCGGAAATGGGCTGGGTGCAGATCAAGCGATTGGTGTGGCGATCGAGAATCGCGGCGAATCGTGGTCTGTAGGAGGAAACCAAACCATTGAGACTATATTGACGATTCCGAATCTCATCAAGAAGTTCAATCCGGATGTAACTGGCTGGTCGTGGAGCAGGTATGTGTTTAACAGCATTTATATTTTTCATCAATGCTTTTTCATCAGCATGGATATTGATCATAAATATGGACGATCCAGAAAAAAGGGTGAACGGGGCCACAGTAAAGGCTACATGTTTCTTACAGCCAAACGGAGGGTACCAATGAATTTTTAATCTTTTAATCTATAGTAAGAACAGAATGGGGCGCACTTATTAATATACAATCATAGGGGTTGCATGTGAATAGAAATATATATTTTCAGGATTCGATCCATTTTAATTTTACAAACAGGGACACCCGAAACGAACGCAACGAAACCTACTGCAGCGAGAACATGGTCTGCTCGCAACTCAACGTTGCGGAACCAGGTGCAACCAACCGTGGCATGGATGACCAGGCTCTAGACATTATCGACAAAATGAAAGATACGAATTTCACCAAAGGAGATATTGATTATGAGAATGATTGGAAAATGATTACGTTATTTATAGGTGGCAATGATCTCTGTCGCGTTTGTGAAAATTGGGTGAGTATATATTGGTAGGAGCACTTAACATATAATCCAAAATATCTTAAATTATGATTGCTGGCATGTTTCTCGTGATAAAATCCTATCAAAGTAGCAATTTTATCTTACAATAAGGTCTTGACGCAAGATGACATTCATTTTTTTTTCGAGATAGTACTCAAGAGTTTGTATTTTACGATCAAGTGGTTTTTTAGTTTTCAGTTGCATTTTAAAACCTCGATAGGATTTAAATTCCTATGCAACTTTTATATATTTCCATATCGTGGGAATAAGTATTTATAGTATCGATAAAAAAGTATCTATATGTATGTGTTTGAAAGTGCATGTTATGTCATATATATTTTTTTCATTGTGTATTGGTCATTTGTTATTTTTGGTACTTTTAATTACAGGATAGCTACAGTCCTGAATCCTATCGAGATGGAATCCGGGATGCTTTGGATATTCTGCATGCTGATGTTCCAAGAGCAATCGTCAACTTGGTTGTAATGTTCGATATTTCTCCCTTGAAAAACATAAGTGATAGGCTTCTGTGTGATGCAGTGCAGTTGTGAGTAATTTTAATACTGTTAACTTAAAATAAATGTGTAACATGTGATGTGCTTATTGGAAAGAAGACTCAGTGCATAATTGGAGTTTGCTTGAAATTATAATGAATCCCTTGAATTTTGAAATGGCATTATACTGTGTGCTTTTTACATATTTTTACATATTTTGAATAGTAATATGATTAATTTGAATAGTAATATGATTATCTCTATTTATCTTGGCTCAAAGATAAGGTATATTGCTCCAATTTTTAACGAGCTTTTTATGAAATTGAATTATTCTGTAAATGTTCTCAATACACACCATCAATTCATTCACAATCATTAATCTTATTTTGTCTTGATGTTTTAGTGGGTTCTGTAAATGTGCGATTATCGAGGAAAGTCGGGAACAGCTTCGCGAAATACAATATGAATATGCAATCCTTTTGGAAGAGCTAGTTAATTCTGGGCGTTATGACACTCGGGATGACTTCACTGTTGTCCTTCAACCACATATGCGAGATATGCAGATGCCATTGGATGTAAGATGAAAATACATCACATATTATACATGTTTTTGATAAAACACATATTGTTTTTTTTTAAATCAAAATATGGAATTTCTTTAATCTGTTTTATTTTTCGATGTCACAAGCCATATCATATCCAAAAACAATGTATATACTTTTTTCGTATTTGTGGGATGACATCTAATATGCATTCATTTCAATGTCGGAATTGAGTTTTCATAAAATTATATATTTGATCGTTGAAATGATTATGATAGTGTTCATATATGTGCATATATTCCATTCAATAAAGGACATTTCTATTTAAACACAATTCTTAATATTGATGAGCAGGAAAATGGTTGGTTGGACGCAACTTACTTTTCGGAGGATTGTTTTCACCCAAGCAGAAAAGGCCATCATGGATTAGCCCTGATGCTGTGGAATGTCATGGTAATTCTATATCATTTTTATAACATATACGATCTGTTTTATCCGTTTTCTCAACAGGATTCTTAAATAACACACCTTAAAATCAAATAAAGGTGTTCAGTCTATGAACATGTGTCGCTTTAACTTTAACTTAAATTGCATGACATTATACTCATACATGTTATCACCTATATTTTACAGTTCGAACCAGTGGGCCAGAAAACGTATGCTTATGATGTTAACCATGAGAGAAAGTTCAGATGCCCAAGCGAGGTTAATATATTAAGAATTACCTTCATGTTATACCGAGAGTATTTCATCCCATACCAGCGGTGTTATTGACCGTGTTGAATTCTTATTAGACTAAAACTTGTTTTTAAAGAATACATGTAGTTTTTAATCTTAAATGTATGTTAGAATAAAAGAGACATCTACGCACACCATCCTTTTGACAATGATACCAATATGTGTTTCATTGTTGTTTATGTTCAATTCATGTAGACCTTTAGACCCTGTGATAGCAACCTCATTTTTTACAGGAATACCCATACATCTTCACTAATAAAAACAGTGATGTTGCCTGGAGTTCGGAACGATCCGAGTATGCATCGAAATCACAAAACAATAAAACAATCAAAGATCATAATGATGACTACCAAGATATAGATAGAATCCCATTTGTTGCGGACTACATATCGAATGAACACATGAAGATGCAAGCCCATGCCGCGGACACTGAAAATGCCTCAACGGACAAACACAATATGAGCGGTTTGGCAATTGGTTTGGTCGCAATAGTTGGCTTACTTGTTCTGGCGCTTGGTCTTACTATGGTTGTGCCATACTGGCGAAAGACGCATAAGCAGAAGAGAGGAGATGGGTCGATTGAAAATCCAGTGTTCGAGTATGATGTACATGTTGAATAAACATGTCATTGTTTTGCAATTTTGCAATAGACTGTTGCTCGATATTTAAGTTGTAATTTATTTACAAATTATATAATTCAAATATATTTAAAAAATATATAATCTGACATAGAAGTCTATATTGGTCATAAATATGTCAAAATTCGTTGGCTATATGTTGACACTGATAATTTTTGCATTTTTTCTTGATTCCTTGATAAATAATAAATGTGTTATATTAACATATCTATTAATTTCTAATGGAAAATTGAATTAGTGAGCTTTTTATTCATATTTATTTAGTGTGATTGCTCTTAATTTAATATAAACACGCAATCATTACTACAATATCTCAATATCAATCACAATAAGCACAGTCTTCGCATTCTAAATCAGATGAATGTGTCTAAAACAATAATAAATGCAAATAGAAAATGCGAATGTTAGTAATTCATAGCTACATGTATTATTCAAGAGCTTTGAGACTAATGATAATAAATATACACAAGCAATTAAATATAGAAATGCAGTTCTTGTTTTTGTTTTTTTTACTCTTATAATAAACTGTTATTTGTGTAATTCATTGAAATATTTATGGTGAGTTTTGCGGAGAATTTTGCTTTTCACTCAAAGATGCTGAAGTTGCTCGAGTCATTAAAGTGGCCGCATCATTACTGACGTCCCCATTCAAACCTGCTTCCGAAGGCATCTTACATGAGCACGGTGGCTTCAGTTTATCGCTACATTTTGTTTCCGATTTCAACTCACTCTTGCACGCTTCACAGATTTCTATCAGCGGTATGTTACATCTGTCATTTGTCACGCTGATAAACGGTTTAGGATTGATTTTCGTGATGCAAACAGTTTCGAAGAAAATCTTGCGGAAACTCTGTCCAAATAAACAATAAATAATGAAATTACAAGAACTGTTCAGCACCACAAGAACGTCACTTATTTTCGTGTAATAAAAATGGAACGATCCACATTTCGGTGATCGTATCGCCCAGAATATTTGATTGATTAAAGCGGGCGTTTGACAAATAATAAAGACACAAACGATCGCGATAATACATATGGTTATGTGGTCATCTCTAGATCTATGCCCTGTCATTGTTTCTCGCTTTTTCTTGATCTGCCTGATGGTCTGGATCAGTTTTGCATTGAAATATGTGAGTGAAACCAATGGAATGATAAACATAACGGGATAATACAGTATATTGGAGTAGATGATTTGATATAGTCTGTTATCTCCTAAATGAATAGGCTCCAATTTGTGATCATTTACATTTGTATTCGATACATTAACTCGTTCTTCCTCTGATGCGTTTATAACGACATTCGTTTCCTTGGTGCCAATTTGCTGGTGTTCGAAAAACCTTGGGATGTTATAGAAGACAGAAAACAACACTACGATCAAGATTTGTATTTTAGGATCGTGTAAACACGCGTTCTTCTTGGAACCAAGCGGTCGACAAACAGATAGATATCGGGTTGCAGTAACCATAACCGTTAACCAAACAGCGCATGTATGGGTTATCATCGCGAGAGGCCAAACGAACTCCTTACTGCGTCCCCAGTAAATATATAACGTATCTAATGAGTCGAAATATGAGTGAATTCCCGGAACGCAGTACAATAATAACGCACAAATTAGCAATAAACTGTCGGCTACAGCTAATGCTTGAAGGACAGCAATTGTTGACGTTTCGGTCGGGTGTTTTCTCAGCACCAAAAAAGCAGTTCCATTTCCTAGCAGACCAAATAGACACAGCAAGCCAAGCAGGACTGTGCAAGCAACGAATTCAAACAGTTCACAATTGGAATCCGCCATGTTCTGGTTTGTTCAATCGAAGTGTAGTTGGTTATGATCCGTTATTTAGCGTTGAGTGATGATGTTAAAATAGTGTTACGATGATTGGTACGTTACTCTGAGTATATACCTGGAAAATAAAACAATCATTTCAGTTAAACGAATATGATTCGCAATAACTTAGCAATACTCTTTTCAATGAATGTTTAACAAAAATATATTTAGGCAAAAAAGCTCGAAAGCGTGTTTGTTGTGTTTTATACCAATTTCACTTGAGGAAAAAAGCGCGTTATTTGCTTGTCTGAATTATGCGTTTTTTTCTTCAAGTGAAATCGATATAAAAATTTAACACAGGCTTTCGAGCTATTTGAGGCCTGTTTCGGGTGAACGCGCCTGAACGAAAAAATGCAAAAGTAATCATGCCCTTATTTTTTGTCACGTTTCACTATATTGTCCTTGCATCTTTTACTTTAATGTGCTTGTAAGCAATGTATTTTGTGACTTATGATTAGTATCGCAAAGTATGCAATTAAAACGTATAGATATTGACACATTGCTCACATTATGCTGCTTTCGGATAAATTATTACAGTTTTAATTAATATATATGTTCTTTGATTAGGGTAAAACTGTTGTAAGCCATGGTTATCAGTTATAGTGTGAAGAAATAATTATAATTATATCGCAAAGTAAGCAATTAAAACGTATAGATATTGACACATTGCTCGCATTATATTGCTTTAGGATAAATGATTACAGTTTTAATTAATATATATGTTCTTTGATTAGGGTAAAACCGTTGTAAGCCATGGTTATCAGTTATAGTGTGAAGATATAAAATAATGAACTTCTTTAATTGCGCGTGCATGCACTTCCGAAATCGCTGCGAAATTCAAAGAAAATAACGTAAATTAAGATATTCACGATTTGCTTTTATAAGTGGTCACATACAAACTATTATCTTGGGATTCGTTTTAAAATTCTTATTCGTCTCTATTATATAAAAATAAGTTAAGGAACGTGTTCACAGAAAAAAATCGAATCGACGCATGACGCACGAATAAAAAATCTTAGAAAAATAAAATTAATGATATGAATATGCCGTTTTTCGTTTGCTTCAAACAAGTTGTTGCCGCGTTTTCGTTATAGACCCAAACTAATTCGATCGCATTTTAATTAAAAGTTCCCAAGGAATTACTTTTTAAAATAAAATAGAATATTGGCAATAATGAACCATTTTAAAGGTGATATATCTTAAAAAACTAAAAAATTAAAACACAACCATTTTTTCATAGTACTAAAAGCGTAGTGAGGAAGAGATGTATATTAAATACGGCACTCTAATATCACATTTATAGATTCTACATATTTCTAGGCGGTTATTTTCGTTGCGCCAAACGTCGGTGCGATTGTTTCCGTGAAGAGATAGCCACTTTAATTTCAGTATAATTTGCGTATCTCCATGGCAAAGCGTATTATTATGCCTTGCAAAATATTACTTACCCTTCTTTATTTGATTTTTTTTTAAAGAGTGAAAATGCGTTAGAGTATATTAATTACCTATTCGACGTCTAAAGAATTATTCATAAAAGCATGCAATTTAGCATGTTGGAAATAAATCAATCAAAAATCTCTCAAATACATTACATGTTTGCAAACAACTTACCTTCACAAATAATTGTACTGCGTTCTAAATCCACTGTATGACCTGCTCTTATATATTGCAATATTTTCTTCTTATATAATGTATAAAGCATAATTATCTGAGTTCGTTCATCTTGTTATATGTTGTTATCGATATCGTAATTGTGATAATTGCCACAAAGTGGTATGTTACACATCATCAACTTCTTAGAAATTCAATCCAAGAAAAAAAAAACATTTTATGAAATATAATCCATTAACTCCATAGAGTCATATATTTTATTACAACCATGATCTGAGCAAACTCAACTAAATTCTGAATGTGCAAAATGTTTATCAAAATTCACTTTTTAATGTCCATTCGAAATTCCATTTAAAATGTATTTCTATATTTTCAATATTGAACATTTCTTTTCGAATAAATTCACCGCTTCTTATTCACATGTTCATCAAATAGTCATTAAATGAAACGAGATGATGAGTACGCTACTTTAATAATGGTTTTTATGATTCAGCACAGAGCAAAATGAAACTTGCTCTATTATGATCATTGGTTTATAGGCAGCCGCTCTCTAGTTTATAACCTCTCCCTCCAACCATTTCTTCTCATCTTAGGGTTGGCTTTTCGATTCAGGATTTCTATGAAAGAATTCAATTTAAAGGAATGGTCGGGAGTAACATGGACCTCACTCATGGTTTTCAGTTTGGTTATAAAAGAACATGGACGCTTAGTGTCAATGTTCATAGAAAAATCTTGTCTATTATCAATATATACTTTATAGTTTGGAATCAAGGTTCAATAATAATAAAGTTCCCTAAAAGTTTTGTTTAAAGCATTACGTAAATTAGAACATATTCCATCTTCCATTTGTTTAATTACCTCCAACTGACAACAAGACAAAGTGAACAAAATACTAAAAGTATAGTTGATTATAATTAAAAAACACCATTACTCACATTATGCATAACTTTGGACATCATTATGATCTTTCAAATGTCGTTGACCATCAAAACAGGCATGGATCTAGGTCTTATAAAAAAACATACAAAATTTTCTAACAAATCACTTATTTCTCAAATAACTTTTTTATTATTTAATCTTTTTTTAAACTGTAAACGCAGTATTTTGTCTTGATTTTTGCCACATATGTCCATTACTTTTATTTAATTCTTCGATTTTTTTATCAACACTAAATGAACAAAACGCATGTTATTTTGCCATATTTCGTTATGCATAGAATCTATCGCCTGCAATGGTTCTATCTAGATTGTTAAACAGCACAAACAAAACACTGCATGCGGGGTCAACTCAACATTTGATATGTTTGATAACAATATTATCATTGGGAAAAGGTATATTAAAAAACTGGCTTTATATAAATGTTAACATATTTTGAAAATATCATATTGAGTATTTGATTATGGATACATTGCTCCATGTTATTCGGCTTGTTATATTAAATATCGGCCGAGGAATGATCTTTTGGATAAGATGTGGATCTAACCAACAGTCTGTCCAATTCTACAGACATAGGAGTCCAGTTTGACATACAATCATCGCTTGCTAGTTGTTTAATGGCTAAGTATAGATGCCTGTAGTAGCCTTAGCTTGACAATCAATGTCACGTTGCTAGGCAACGCTTTATATCTAAAAGATGGATCCAAAAGGGGTTATTCAATGGTTGTTTTATTGGCTTAATATAGGGTAAAGTTTGATTAACTAAGTGATAGCGATAAAGCCGAAATCGATCGGTATATAGAAAGCAATGATGACGAGGATAGTTACATGTAGTTTGTTATATAGTGCCTTGACTATTTGTTGACGAAACGGTCCCTATCCTGCCTATGATGCCCATGAATAAACACACCTTTGAATTATGTGCAATCATGGTGAATGTTTCATTTCATTCGACGACGGGTTATTCATGTTACCCTATCAAATTTATTTTTGTATTGTTCGGCATTTTATTGGTTCTCATGATTTGCTATTTCAAATTGTGAAGATCCCTCTGCAGATTTGCCGTTGCATCCTATATTATCGACGGATATTTTAACTACATGTATGAAACATAAATTTAAGATATTAATATGCTTATAATATGTTGTGTGGCATTTATATTGAACAGAATGACGTATTTTCATATCAATGCGAGCAATAAATGCATTTTTGTTCGTTCATTCGCTTTATTTGTTATGGCATCTGAAGTACAATAACAACCTCACCCTAATAACCTTGTATTTCATACTTATTACTCAATCATATACATGTTATTTAATTAACAAAACTGTAAATTATGAAAGTCAAGTATTTTCATAAATTTTATCAATTATATTATTATCTCATATTCATACTACGTGTAAGCGATACATCCAGGGCACAGCATTAATATGCTAGCATATGGGCTCCGACCTGGGTGCCGAACGAATAAACTATACATGAGGATTTAAACCATACATTTTCCACATAAATGTGAATTGAATTTTTACGATGACATCCTGATATATCTCAAGCAATTTTACCAAATTTATCATGAGATGTTTCTTATCC
>LQRL01081551.1:8644-20642 GCA_001703475.1 Hydroides elegans | reverse complement strand
TCAAAATAGAGTCCTCCAGTATATGATAAATATAAATTTATCGTAGTGAATTTCGTTTCAATTTTAACAATTGTATCTATAAATTGTTACGAATTCTTATAATTTCTATATAAAACGTAGTGAAAATGTACCATTGTTACGGGTACAAAAAAGATAGGGAAAATTTTTCAGAATAAATGTTGACATATATCAAATGAAAAGACGAAAAGTTTTGACAGGTATTTCCTGTTAATGGTAAATGTAAATTATATGAAATTTCACAATAAAATACCCGAAGCTTTTTTAAGTTTAGATGCGTTTTATGAACTGAAAATGCTTCATATTTTGTTTGAAAAAAGAAAGCGTCAACAACAAAAATTTATTGATGATTTTTGAAAGATAAAAATATAACATAAAAAAAACGAAATTGTATGTTTTAAAAGTTGCTATGGAAACAGCCTAATATTTTCGCATTCGATTAGGGACAACATTTTTCGCTTATATCAAAATCAAAATTTTTAAATTGCTTTAGTGTCCTCATAGCTAATTAACTATTTCTGCATCATTATTGAATTGATTTTATGTATATGTATAGCTTTTTATTATAAAATAAATATACAATTTACATACTGTTCTACTTTTTTCTACCTAAGCGATCTCGTTGGTGTAAACAAACTCAACAAGTTGCTCTTATTTAAATCGTTATTTATGTAGTTTTGAGGCTCGGTAATATATGTTATGTCATATAATTTATACAATGATAACATTTCCAGTCAATAAATATGAAAAGCAAACAAAATATGATTTCAATGTATGTCTTTTTGATTGAAAACTGAGCGATAATATAAGTTTTAATACAAGTTGTGATTTTTTTTGGTACGAACTGGGATGAATATACGGGGATTAGAAACAGATTCGAAACATAGATAACTTCATCGACGGTTTTTTTCCCGAGCAGAGGTACCTGCCTCGATCGTCGGTCAAATTTTACATGTTGTTGTAGGGGTACAACAGTGAAATTTCAAACGGTGGAAGTAGAGATACCATTCTATCAATTGGCTATATTTTCAACGTTAAAAACATTATAAGCTTGATGGACATATTTTTGCAAATAAAAAATGTCCCGTTTAAAGTGTATTTTTCCCCGACATGTACTCAGTTTATGTTGAATATTGACACCTATGAGGAACGTCAAGCGTCGAACTTAGTAAACGGTGGTAGAAGAAACATTGATAAACATTCCTGATTATTTTTTCATACTTTATGGTTGAAGGAAAACTTATTATCGAAAGAAAAATCGAGTTCGATCCGTATTTCATCATATTTGCGATGTAAACAAGGCACATTAACATTTATTCGAAACACAATAATATTATGTTTTGTTTCTAATCCCTGTATATTCATCCCAGGTACGAGCTCGCAATGATCAATATACACGCGCTTTACATACATACGTAAAGGGCTATTTAGAGCTAGTTTCTTAAATAACAGTTTGCATACATCTACATATGATCACAATCTTGACCAAACTACATCATTTTTCGGTTTTAGGCGTACTGTATCTTGCAAAATACCATCGTCATCAGAATCGGTTTTCATGTAGCTTTTTTGATACCCAAACTCTGCTCAAACCACTTTGCAATACGTGTACACAATTGATACTATTTACGATAACCGATTATCATCGAGCGCCGCCACGTCTTAATATAGGTATCTGTCATATTTATATAACAGTTACCTATATTTATGCTTTATTGTAAATTCCCGAACTACTCTTAGCCTCCACATGCGGCGCTTACAATATTTACCCATAATCTAGATTTATTGCACTAAATGATATTTTTATTTCGTTTGCAGAAACATATAAAGGCAGTGAAGCTTCTTACTTTTCGAACACAGCTCTGGAGCTGTGATTCCACTGCAAGATGGATGACGATGAGAGACACTACAGAAGGCACCGCGAACCGCGCGAATCAGGTAGTGTATTTTTCGTTTTGAAAAAAAAACCTGTTTGCACAAAAAATTATATAATGAAGTCCATTTATATACACACAGACAGGTTAGACATTGACAATACAGCACGAAAACATGACAACGCAGTTGCTTCAAGAGAAATTTTATCAAATCGTAAAGTTTCGACATATATAACGAATAATATTCATATGTTGATTTGATTTGAAGGTGCTGCTACCTCAAGTGGGGAAAGGAAAATACGTAAGAAAAGAAAGAAACGACCAAAACCAGATACCGATCGAAATGGTTTCGATAATGACACTTATAATCATCATCATGAAAGTGGACATACCATGAGCTCGCCAAAAAGTGATTATGCAAGTGTCAGTAATGTCACTATGGTTCGGTCACCGAATCGTGAAAAAGCCGTGAGGCATCATGAAGAAGAAATGGGAAACACTGCAAGGTCATTGAATATCGTAAGTATAAATTAGTCATTTCATTTAAACTCGTTTTTTTTTAGTTCAGTTATTTGATCGTCGTTTAAGATTTAGGGTATTCATTATTTTGGGGTTATGAAAGAAGAGATGAAAAGAGCAAAATATAGTCTGTATCATTTATTCATCTTTTTCTACATAAATAAATTGATATTAGACCATTTAATTGAAATATCATTTTAAAATATATTTCCCTCTCTCTATCTCTCTATTTCTCTCTCTCTCTCTATCTATCTCTCAAGTTTATGTCACTTTTGCATAATAGCACCCAACTGTCATAAATGAAACCAATCGAAACACATTTTCTGAACACCTTTATATCCATCAATTTAATTAATTTATTTCTAGCGGAATTATTCAAACGTGTCCGACGTGAGTATTTTCGAATCTGAAATGTTTAAAAATTGTTTGTATCATCACATATAATTTACGGAACACAGTCATGATCAATACGTTGTCTTTTATAGTGTCTTGCAATTATATGTTTATTGAAAATATGCGGTTTTAACGGTTGGATTAATGGTATAACGTTTTCATACATGTACATAACCTGGTGTGAATTTTAATATTGAGCACCTTCCTATGTATTCATATAGGTCTTTGTTATAAACAATTTGCGTTATCATAACAATCGTTTAAATTATTTTAATGTGTTTGATAATCTACCGGTGCATTGGAAGATTTAGGGAGTTATTCAGTTTACCGATTAATTTATCGATTGTGTCTTCCGATTAAGATTGGGTTCAATTTCCAATAACGAATATTAAACAAGTTGTATAATTTTGCATCAAACTAAAAAAATACATTTATCGTACCATTAGAAAAAAAAACATGTATTAGTTACAGTCTTTAAAATGATACATACATGTACCTAACGAATAAGATATTATTATCTTGCATTTATCAAATACCTTTTACCAAGGTCATTCAAAATTTTAGTTCCATACAGATATATAATGTATCCAGATTTCATAGCGTACTTATTACAACAACCTTGGGCTTTATCTTTATCAAGCCTATCACACTGCTCTACATATATTATAACAGTATCAGTCTACTGTGATAAAGTTAACAAAAGCTTGAGTTGATATAAATGCAAATCCTGTTAAGGTAATAAGATATTGATGTATGTGCTTCAACCCATATGATCGTAAAAATTGAACAGAAGTTGTTATTATTCAAATCTGACTGTTTAAGAACAGGCCGAATAGCAAGATATACTCTGCGGTTATTGAAAACTTTTCGAGAAACATTATGACGTTATTTCACTTTTCTCATTAGGTTGAGAACATTTGTTTTTTCGAAGCCTGTCTAAATTCGTCACGTGATTTAATGAAGTGATAACACCCTACTTGAAACGTATCAGTTCATTTTTTACTCCTAAGAATAGATTTTCAAGAACCATAGATTGATAATAACCTGTAAATCTTGATCGTAACATACGCATGCATTCATAAAAAGATCATGCAACCATTTTCAATCTGTGTTTGTTCATGCATACTCCATACAGTGTGAGGACACTGTTGGATATTGTATGGACATATTTATTATCGTCGAAGATTTATGATTGCCGAAGGATATGCATATTAATCATTGAAAAGGCTGAAAGTCATATGTTAAAGGCTAGTTTTCTCTTAGTTTTTATAGATTTTAACTTTTCAAAATTTTCAAATGTGTGATCAAGCATTACTAGATAACAATATGGATAACACAGATGATACAAATACGGGTTTAAGTCTTAGACAAAAACCGAAGAAAACTGTTGGTTTCAAACGAGAAGATGCTTATGAAGTCGCTGAAGAGGAAGATGATGGTGTAAGTTATATGTTGAAGCATATGGTTATGTATAAAATCTGTTTGTTGTTTGATTTACCATTTCAAGGGTGCTCACGTTTGTTGAATATGTGATGCAATACATGTGTTCTGAATTTGCAAATATTTACTTTAGCGATCGCTATGCGATTGTCGTTTCGTCCACGCGAGCGTCGTTTAAGAAGAAACTCGCACATGTGCAAATGTCGATGTTATGCATATCCACACATGTGGCGCTCGCATTTAAATTTACTAGTTTAATAACGCGCGCGATTATCATTTTGCCCGAACGAGTGGCGTTCGGGATGACGGTCGCGCTCCCGACAATCGAGGGTTTAAGTGCATAAACGATGGTCTACTGTTATTTCTTGGGATGTGGCTGTTTCATTCTCGGAGGGAGTTATAAACGTGTAAATGTTTCCGTTGTATATCGACAAGGTGATGAACGGTTACACCTCTGATTCTAGAATGGCGTCTAGACTTCAATTTAATGATTACTGATTAATGACAAGATGTATAAAGTTGTCGTGATTTTAACGATAAAGGCATATTGCTGTCGATTTCTAATAGAATTCAAAAATGTGTACGTGGTTGGCAACTCTTTAGATGTTAATATTATTAGAACGCGTCGGGAGATTTTAAATATTAAGGATATTTTTATGCATTTCATGTTTATGGTTTTGGGAGATTAAAATTAATTAAAATGTTAGCTCACCGTCTTTCTACATAAGGACATTTTAAAAAAAAACTTCTTGTAAGTTAATGTTTTGCTGCTATTAGAAAAAAATACATCTACATGTATTTAATCACAGCACATTTCTTAAGCATTGTCATTGAGATAAAAACGTTGAGCCCTGTTATTGTATAATATTAAATCATATGCCTGGATCATCTCGACATACGGAGACAGAATTAAGAGGCGTACTCAAGAAGCGACTTCACAATCGCTCATTAACCGACTTATCTATACAAATTTCAGTAAAAGATTTATTAATGTCAAGATTTTTTTACATCCGGCCTACGCATTGGATGAACAGTTTATTGCGGTGTATGCTATATGTATAGTTGAGGGTTCAAAAATACAGAACATTACTTTTGGTCAATGTCCTTGGTTGCCGCCAAATAGAGATAACCGATAATTAGCCCCTTGTGATATAAGAGAATTTAGGTTTCAGTCTGTCCGTTCGTCTCCAGATCCAGAATAGATAGCGCGATGAAAATACATGTAGCTACTGTGACCTCAAAAAGGCGCCTTGACGGTCTGTTCACCGAGAGAATTTGGGAAAGACCCTCGAAAAACCGCCCTTTTTCAGAATTTCATTTTTTCAACACTAAAAAGAACATGTTTGACACAAAAAAAAATGAATTAACCACTGACGTTTGTATCCGGATGACTTCTATGTCAAGTGTGTGTATGTTTAATATGTAATTGCTAGACATAATAGGAGGGTTCATTAACCTATTTAACCTATTTATTTTGTTCCAGATTCAAGCCGTAGAGATTGAGGATCAACATGGGTTGCCGGCCGCACTCAAAAAACACATAATTGATGTAAGACTTTTATTATTATAGAATACATTTTTACCCTCCACTCATTTGCTTACTACTCATGTGTTGTTTCATCTTTGTTTTTCAATTTGTATATTCCATTGTATATTTTACATAGTAGTATGGTTACCTTTGGTTTTAAAACTTTAGAATAAATTTACAGCCTTAGAGAAAGATGTAAATATATAACACATTTTTTTTTGTAACAAAAAAAAAACATTTTAACAATTGACAAACTTTCGAATATAACCTCCTAACCTTTATCTGCTTTTGGTTGCTTATATTTTATGTTTCACATGTTAATTGCGTTATAAATTATTTTGCTAAACATTCGCATGCACCGTACTGTGTCATGTTTTATCATCTTGTTTTTCATATTCCATACACTATCATAATACATTTTCGTGTGTTTGATGTTTCATTTTTTTGTCACATGTCTGGTGTGACTAGTTTCTTTGCTAATCCCTAACAGGAGTCTTCGTTTATCGAAAACTGTTTTTCGCACTTGGATGCTCTTCCATACTTTGAAACAGGGCGTATGCGGGTACGTTGTAACGCGCACTAATATTTTCACTCACTAACATTTTCACATTTTACAATGCACAAGTATTTTAGTATGGATTCGTTTGAATTTATGACTTCATTTTTTTATCATAAAAATCTATATGACGAGTGTGATATGTCTTGTGTTATGTTTATGTTTTATTCTGTTATGTTCTGGTTTTCTCCCTTTTCTTCCTGTTAAATATGAAAAAAAAATCATTCCCGTAATAATGTCTATAAACATGCAATATTCTCTAAATTTAAGTAAAAAAAGAAAAGATATGCGGTGCCTATAAAATTATTTTTCCTCGAATTCCAGGATCACGTGCGTGAGTTTGTCACTTCAAATATCAAGCACAGGGAATGCTGTTATTATATCTTCGATCCCAAAAAGCAGTACGTATATTTTATTTCATTGATTTCTTTAAACTGAACCCCTCTTACTATTGGCGTTATATGTAACTTATCAGATAAAGTTGCTACCGCAATAAGCTCTGCATGTAGAGAAACCTAGAGAAAATTACTGTGACCGGGAAAGTGAGGTTAGTCCTCGAAATTAGACAGTCTTTCTTTTGATGCTTGATTAATTTATACATTTTGAATTTATACCATTTCAGAAAATGTCAGTGTGGCCGCGAAAAAGACTGGCACGATGAGCGATCACTGCCAAAAAGCAAAGACCCGGATGAGAAATGGGTATCAGAAAAACATTCGATTGCATATCCTGCCGATACCTTTGGTACTATTCACTTCAATGGATTCGGCTCGGAAAACACGCGTTATGCACCAGTAAGTTCTTTAATATTCTGGTAATCATTATGACACTGGTCATAGACTCCTTGTCCCCGCAATGTTTCCATATGAAATTAAATGTCTCTGGAAAATCGACTTTCCCTTGTAAGGGGGCAATAGACATTGTAAAAGGCAATAAAGAATGGAATAAAAAGGAATGACCAATAAGGAATGACCAAGATAGGCGTAAAGCAAGTCGCATTATTTCATTGTATTCATAAACATGTAGCTTTGATTTTCAATAAACTGTTTTCCTCCAATATTCACTGAACTATCTGATATATGTTCAAGTACAGAAACATGGATAATTTGCGATATGGTCATATAATGTTAAACTTAAAAACGTGTAGATTTGTAAAGCAAAAGGATAATGTTATTGTTTGAACGATATCTGAAGTATGGTATGTATAGCACTCATCAAACCTAAGTAGGTTTATTCTTATCTTTTAAAAGCTACGAAAGTATCTAAAGGCTATAAAATTCCAGCTTTTAACAGTTTCAAATGGTTTAATAAAGAGAGACTTTATCTATTAAACAGGACACTTTAAGATCTGGCAAAAGGTTGGTCATGGCGAACACATTCAAATTTATTTTAATACAAGCATTTCTTAATATTCTTTTACAGTATATCCGAGTAGAAGCCAACACCAGTGAAGAAAACATGGAGCGAATTTGGCTTCTCATCAACAAATACTGGCACGTGCCCCCGCCAAAGTTGATTATCTCAGTGACCGGGGGAGCTAAGCGGTTTCTTATGCGACCAAGGTTGCAGCAGAGCTTCAAGAGGGGTCTGGTTAATGCGGCTACATCAACGGGTATTTTATTCATTTCTGAAGGATTTCACGTCCAGGGTCTATTAGTATGAGAGTTCGAGGTTACATAAAATCTCTTTGTTTTTTATGAAACAAGGGGTTGTTAGTCGTTCATATGCGTATCTTTAAAATTAGGCTACATCAATTTGTAAAAAAAAAAGTCTATTAAGCTTGAGGGTCAACAATTATTTTGTTCATCGAAATCCCTTTACTATATTCTACTCGATGATACGTAATTCATGTCAGGCGATGACGGTAGTTTTACACTTGAAATACATGTGTAACCAAACGCATGAAAGTATAGGTCTAACATATAGATTTTCAACTTTACCCTGTTTTTCATCAACAAAGGTGCGTGGATCGTAACGGGCGGTACCAACGCTGGCGTTATGGAGTTTGTAGGCGAGGCCGTCAAAGAGTATATGGTCACCCAAGGTGTGGTCGAGCAACAGATCGTGGCCCTGGGTATACCCACGTGGGGCATCGTCGATAATAAGGAGGTGCTGATTGGAGACGAAGAAGAGGTATGTGGTTATATGGGGAATTTTCCCAGGTAAATGTGGTTGTATAAGCGCAAGTCAAAGAATACATGGTAACCCAAGGTGTGGTCGAACAACAAATCGTGGCCCTTGGCATTCCCACGTGGGGCATCGTCGATAATAAGGAGGTGCTTATTGGAGATGAAGAAGAGGTACGTGGTTATATTGAGAAAGCTTACTGGAATTTCCTGATTAAGTGTGGTTATATAAATAAGAATATAATGGAAATCAAATATCGAATCATTGGGCATCGAAGCCATGAAAGAGTAAATGTTGACCCAAGATGTGGTCGAACAACAAATCGTGGCACTTGGCATACCCACGTGGGGCATCGTCGATAATAAGGAGGTGCTCATTGGAGATGAAGAAGAGGTACGTGGTTATATTTGGAATTTATGTGGTTTTCCTAGTTGAGTGTGGTTTTTAATGTGAGCATATTAAGGAAATCCCACGCCACGGGTTTAAACTATAAAAAAGTATACATATGACTTCTTTATTATTTAAAAGGTCATATTTGTTCTCGAAAAATATTAATACCGTATAGTTTGAAAGGTCGTAATTATTTTCGAAATTTTCAAATCAGCATTTCATATTTTCCCTGCGCATGCTGTTTTTGGGTAAATTTGAACAAAAACAATCCAGCTATAGGCGTTAATTTATCTCAAAATGGCAACATTTGTTTCACAAATTCCTTCGCATGGAACCAATTTTTAATCCTTCCCCTTATTTTTTCCCCAACAGGGTGACGCTGGCTGCTTCCCAGCCGTTTACGACATCAACGACTTGAGCACCGGTAAACGCGGCATCTCGCCGTTGGATTCGAACCATTCGCAAATTATACTTGTGGATGATGTCACTCTCACTCATTTTTCATTTTTCCCTTAACAGGGAGACGCTGGTTGCTTCCCCGCCGTCTACGACATAAACGACCTGAGCACCGGCAAACGCGGTATCTCGCCGTTGGATTCGAACCATTCGCACTTTATTCTTGTGGATGATGGTACAGAGGGACAATTTGGCAAGGAGATCGCTTTTAGGGCTTTCTTTGAGCAGTATATGAGCCAGAAGATGAAGATGGTCAGCAAAAATAAAAGTTAGTGATTTTTTGGCTTGTGATTTTTGTTTGATCTTTCGAACATGTGTAAGATTTCATTAACAACTTAAGGAAATAACCATTTGCTTCAACCCTCGATAGAAATTATATAAAATATAAATACTTTTAAAATTAAGAAGAGTAAATTTATATTGCAACTGTATGTAATCTTTGCACGTGATACAAAAATATTCTTTTACACACCTTTTTATGTTCAACTTTAAGCTCGTCAAGCAAGCAATTTCATTTCATGACATTCATTTATTATTCAAACCAAATTTCCCATTCTCACTTTGAAACGCACTTATACACTAAGTCCCAAATTGATGTCCATAGGTGTCGAAGTGCCTGTCGTCTCGCTAGTTCTCGAAGGCGGCGAGAACACCCTGAATACAGCAACGGCGGCCATCGAATCCAATACTCCTGTTGTGGTCGTAAATGGCTCTGGTCGCGCGGCCGATTTTATAGCAAGGGCTTATAAAGAAACCACGCCAAAAGAGTGAGTGTTTGAGATTATGAAATCGAGTTGTAATGATTCTAGCCGAATGGTGAAATTTGGGATTGATGTAATACCAGTTAATTTTATGTTTCATATCCATTTTTATTTTTGTCGTGTTGGTCTATAAACATTGTACTTCTTTATAACCCAAACAGCCCCATACACTGTACTTATTTATAACCAAAACAGCCCATGTGTTAAAAAAAAATCATAATGTGAAACCTGAAGATCATTTCAAAATAATTTACCGATTATAAAATTACAACTGTATATGTAGCCTAAAATTTCTTTTATATACTTATTATTGTTACCAAAACTCAATTTACATGTATATTAATCTTATTTTCAGTGATACATCCGAATTTCCAAAAGATTTCGACCTCCGTTTCGAAGAATATGCAGAGAAGATGTTCGACTGGAGCCGAGAAAAAGACGAGGGTGAAAAGGCAAAGAAAATAAAGAAATGCGTCAAGAATGTCCGAACTTTATTGGGTTATAGGGGAATGGTAGGTCTTCAATAATTAATTTTTCGATGCGAATTTTATAGAATGATCTTTCATAAAAGTTATGTATGAAGTTATACATGTTGTTAAATGACATCTTCAACAAGATTTAATATGTAAAGCTTGAGATCATTATCAGGTTAGATAATGTATTTAATACTGAACTTATTGTAGGTACACCGTATGACACCGAATGTAAGGTTCAGGTCATAAGTTTTGTACATCCGAGCATGAATACTGTATTTAAGATAAAACAACCATTATTTATATGAAATTGAAATGAACAATCATCTTTCTTATGTGGAAAATGAAACAATAAATCTTAATATCTCATTCACACTTTACTCTTCTTTTTTCCAGATCACCGTCTTCACATTGGACGATGATGACACAACAAATGAAGTGGATCAAGCCATCTTAGATGCTCTTCTCAAAGGTAGGCATAGTTTTGCCACTATTCGGTATCATACGAGTTACGCTCAATCACATGTAAATCTACTTCGAGGTCAAGAAAAAACTAATCAATTTGCCTTTAGCAAATTAATCGACACGTATGCCAATATTCGACCTTTATATATAATTCTTAGGTTATATGCTAAACGTAAAAGCCTTTGATTACTTCGTTTTAAACATATAATACTTCAACTTAAGAATCTATACTTGACGTATATGATGATACTGTCAGATACATCAAACAAATAACGCCTGTAGATATAAACTAAGGAATATCCATTACACATTTCACAAACCACGCGGTTTCATCTGTTCATTATCATTATCTTATTTTTAGCCAAAGCCTCCGACGTTCACACCCAACTCAACCTCGCACTCGCGTGGAATCGCTGCGATGTCACGCGAAGCAAAATCCTGACGGTCGAAAACCGAATGAAATGCCAGTCCAAAATTGGCGACACAATGCTGTATGACGCATTGTTCTCCGGTCTCTTACAAGACAAGATATCTAAATCATAATTGATGTTTTCATGATTTGTTTTGTTATCTCATTTTCAGCCAAAGCCTCCGACGTTCACACCCAACACAACCTCGCACTTGCCTGGAATCGATGCGACGTCGCGCGAAGCAAAATCCTGACGGTCGAAAACCGAATGAAATGCCAGTCCAAAATTGGCGACACAATGCTGTATGACGCATTGTTCTCCGGTCTCTTACAAGACAAGATATCTAAATCATAATTGATGTTTTCATGATTTGTTTTGTTATCTCATTTTCAGCCAAAGCCTCCGACGTTCACACCCAACTCAACCTCGCACTTGCCTGGAATCGATGCGACGTCGCGCGAAGCAAAATCCTGACGGTCGAAAACCGAATGAAATGCCAGTCGAAGATTGGAGATGCCATGCTCTATGACACAATGTTTACCGCTCTATTAAAGGACAATATACAAACCATAAATTGTGTTTAAAAGT
>LQRL01081532.1:703-12754 GCA_001703475.1 Hydroides elegans | reverse complement strand
AAACCCCCTCCCCCCCCCCCCCCTTAAGACTGAAGAAAATGAAAATATAAAAAAAAAAAGATAGGGTTTCTTCGGAACTTTGGGGCTATTTAGAGACGCATCCAACTTCATTTACTTGTAGTAATATTTATATTATTGTGAATGTTTGAGCGTTTCCCAAATTATACTGATGCACATAACTAAGCCCAATTTTTTTTTTGGCGAATAATAGTCCAACAGATCCCTGCATGATACATCAATAAAATGGCTCATTTCTTTTATTTCATTTCAGTTACATGTAAGTTATGAAATTGCACGATATAAACGGGGTTCAAAATAAAATTCGTCCGATTTTTTTTTCAGAATTTGTAAGAATATGTTCACTTGTAAAGCTATGTTTAAAAGTATTGTGTTTTTTAATGGGGCGATGTATGACTATTTAAGGTGATTTTGTATGGGTATGTAGAATTTTTTAGAGTGTCTTAATATATAAGTTGTACATAGGCTATATCATATTCATTGTAAAACTGTGAAAAGAAGACATGAATAAAAAAGCAAGAACAATTAAAACGTCGTTGTTTTTTCATCTATATACTATTGTAACGATTTAAACTTAGTGTTTAAGTAACCAAAAAATAAACAAAACTGATGAACAAGATAGATATTATGTATTTCGCTGCTTTCAAAAAAGATTTCTATATGGAATAATTATTGCATTACAAATGTAGATTTAATTGCTTGATTCCATCCTTAGCTATGGTTTTCACCCTGCTAGACGAATGCATAATTTTATTTTCTCACCTACGTCCAAATGGAGCTTAAACTTGAGACGCTTGTCTAAAGTCTCTTAAGCACCCCCTCCTTTCCGCCCACTTGTAGAGAGACCAGATTCACATTCATCAATACCCGCTCCAGCAAACTCCTTCATTGAAATCTTGATTCAAAATCCAGATTAGTAATTAAAAGTGAGAATCTAGTTGTCTGATATCTTTGACCTAATTTATATCATCATGCAAATGAATATCTTCTATCTATGATAAGTGGTGTTCCTCTCATCCATTTCTTTTGTCCTATTTTCTCCACCTTTACCCCTTTGATCTCCAAAATTCCCGTTTTGATGTTGGCTGTTGTGCTGTTTTGTATGTCCATAAACAAATCAAAAATAAATTTATATAATATAATAAACCACAAAACAACAAAAAAAACGTTTTCTTTAACTTCGATCCCAGTCGACATACAGCTTCGACAGCAACCCATAGATCTTCAAAACACCGCCAACAATAGTAAATGGGGTTGCTTGTGGATATTTTGACCCACGCCATTCCAAGCTGACAAAAACATCATAGACTCTATACTGCCGCTGATTCTAGATATCATAAATTCTAGTTTGTGGATAATTTGACACGATTGGCACCTTTTTTAAGCTGATAAAAATCCACCGTATACTGCCGCTGTTTTTCAAATCTCATAGATTCTAGTTTCTAGAATGGGCAAAATGAGTATATGAGTATATTTGAATGAAGCCGATAAGCTTTCGATGTGTTTATGATTTTTTTTACAAAAACGTATTTCTAGTATTTCTGTAATTAGGAATCTCCACACAATGCGCTTTCGTATGATACTGCTTATAAATGTTTATTACAATATTTATTCACGCTCATATCTGTCTCAAAATAAATTAATTGTGATGTCTTAAGTTACACTGCTATTTCAAGGAACTTGTCTGTAGAATCCAGTTTTACATGAAAAGAATGATCGAGGTGTTACAATTATGGGTATCGTCAATACATTACGCCCCACGCAAACTTGTAGTAGTACAATCTATGTTTTGGTAGAATCTAGCTTTTTAGAATCCCTATGTTTTACTGGAATCCAGTTCACATGGAATCCAGTGTTACATTGAATAACAAAAAAAAACCTTTTAACTAGATATATTTGGAAATTAACATTTTCCCTGTAAGATCTAGTTTGTTTTGTGCACATAAAATCTAGCTTTTATATAGAATCTCAAACATATTCCTTAACTAGATATTTCAGTCGATGTGACGCTCAGAGAACAGCCGATTGAACTCCACAATACGCCCAGCAGTTCATGTGCTTGCTGAGACTCTAGAATTTTGTATTTTTTTCGTCTAGAAATTTAACGAATAGGTTGCCATAATCTTATTCAACTGCCACGGTTCAGCTTTAGAGTATGTCATTCTACAGTACCTGATGCTAAACAATAGTCTAGAGATCCTCCTAAACCAACTGCAAGTATATACGCTTGCAAATATAATCTTCTTAAATTGTGTGATTTTGTTAAGAAAAAATAGTGTCAATACTCTCGTTCAATGGTCACAGCCTTCTTAAAATTGAAAATATGAAACCAAAACATATTATTTCATACTAAACTTACCAGACTCTTACCTTACACTTGTCAATCTTCTTTATGAAAATAAAATCATTATTTACCATCTTCCAATTTTTGAATTTCACTGTTATAACAAAGGGGTCTAATAGACTCTAGCTGTCAAGCCTTGCAAATGATGTGGCATATCGGTGTTTATAGCAAAGTGCTTTCCACATGCTTTTGTAGCAACATGCAAAGTTAGGCAATTTAATAAGGATAGATTCTATGATCTTAAAATCAGGTCAAACGACTGTAGACTCTACACTTCTAGACTCTACATAACGATTGCTTCTTTTATTATTTTATGAGACTAAAAGCGAGACCATATCTAAGCCATCAATAGACAATGAATGATATCCAGGCGTTAATAATATATATCGCATGGCTGGTGCGTTTTATATAGTGAAGAACAGTGGTGATATTTTTAATAACACACTGTCTGCAGTGTGTTATTTTCATGTAACGGCCATTGTTTGGTCTGGAAAATTCGATCTATTTGAGTTCTCAAACTAATGTAAAGCAACAATCACTTGTTTCATGATGAAAACAATAAACATGGGATACCGGCAAGTCCTTGTCGTTTGTTGCTAGACAGATGTAAAACCCCTGGTCAAAATGTTCATCAATTATAAACAGACGTGTTTGGTTATGAATCCCTATAGAGAAATGTAGTCGACCGTAACGAACCTGTTGAAATCAAGAACCTTGACCTGAACAGTTTTTAGCAATCACATGTTTTTCTTGGAAAAGAATTAAAAGGTCTGATTTTCAACGGGGATATTGGCATTGATTAGTAATTTGAATAGCATAACATTAAAAGGAATATAGCCGATATAATTGTATCCAGAGGTTAACTCTTCTAACTCTAGCAATTTATCATACACAATATGATGGTTTATAACTTCGATTTTATTTGCAAACTATGCGTTTAATATTCTGTACATGAAAAGCCAATATTCAATGTCGACAAGGATGTCAACTTTAACAATTTTAACATTTGTTTGCATTGTTCTCTAATTTGTTATCAAACGAGTCGAAATTAAACGAGCCCTGCGATATATAAGATAACTAACTCTTTCTCGCCGATATGAAAAATATCTCTCGGCTACGCCTCGCGATATTTTTCATAGACGTATCGATCAAATAGTTGGACTAAAATAGTTCGGTTATCAACTTTATTTGTTGATACCTCGGTTCTTACACTTGTTATTTTCTTGAAACTATTTATGACTCTAGACAGATCTATCCTTAATAAATCCATGTTAAAATATGCACAAAAAACTCCGAATATAGTGAGATATTGGTTCATATGCACAACGAGTGCATGTGTCATGCATGATCAAATAGTTGGACTATTGTGTAAACGTATTAAATAAGCTAATTTAATGCGTTCTATTTTACATCTAGACTGTCAATGAAAACAACCAATTATACATGTATATTTCGCTAACCAAAACAATGAATTAAGACATATTCTTGGCTTCTATAAGCTAAAATATACTTGAAATACATACAATGAGAGAATAATGATACATTTATGGATCTCTTTGTAGTTAATTGATATATCTATTTCATTTGTGGCCTTATTTTATTTGGGCATATTAAAAAGATAAGAATATACATCCATAATTAGGAACTAGGTCATATATTTAGTATCATATACGAAAATTATATAATAAAATACACACATACACGTTGCTTGGCAACAGTTTCCATGGTAAATACGGGGTTGCATAAATTACTAGTTGCGTATTGTTCAAGCGCTTTCAACGTCATTATTACATATTGGACTCTGTAAATACATCTGAAGAAAAACTAATGTTCAATATGCTAGAATATCTTGGTATAAAACAAGCCCGGAGATGGTTGAAGCAAACGCCAAGTGGACATATAGATACATGTACATATGTAACAATCTTAATGTATGCAGCATTTATATATATATTCGTATAACGAATAGAGGTGGGATATGTATGCTTTATGGTAAAATTATAACAAAAGTATAATTATTCTATTTCGTCATGTACCCCTGAAACACCAAAATAAATGACATTCAGATATCATTTCAAGTGATACAACTAAAAGCGTATATGTCTTGTTGAACATATTTATAGTTGTTAATCGTTATATTTTACCAATTCAAAGAATTCAACATACAATGTCCTTTGAATGAGCATCCGAGACCATATATTCACTTTAATATAAACATACATATATTATTATTTAATATGCTTATGTTTTCGTATAATTAAGTTAATAATTACTAAAATATTTTCATACGTCGCTCTATACAATTGTGAATTACAAATACATTATGTTTTATTATATTCAAAAGTCAACCCCTACCCTAGAATGCTTCAAATTAGCGTTAATAGGTGCTTTCTGACAATAGTCCAACTATTTGATCATGCATGACACATGCACTCGTTGTGCATATGAACCAATCTCTCACTATATTCAGATATATTTTTGCATATTTTACCATCAATTCATTTAGGATGGATCTGTCTAGGGCTATTAATAATTTCAAGAAAATAACAATTATGATAACCGAGTTATCAACCAATGAAGTTGATAATCGAACTATTTTAGTCCAACTATTTGATCAATACGTCTATCGGCTCGAAAGAGTTAGTTATCCTATATGTAACCTTTTGAATTTAAGCATAGACTATATAGACATCTACGTTACAAAGTAAAAGCTAGTGTCTGAGATAATATTTTCTCAAGTGTTCATGGTTTTATCATTAACTAATATGCTACCTTTGTATTTATTCATATAGAGTACAATGCTATGTACAAACTTTTGTTTTGCATATGAATTAATTGTTAGCATTAAATCAAAGGCTTTATTGTACAAAAAATAATATAGCTTTTATTTAAAAATCGGTTTGTTCGACGAAATGTTCGAGTGATTAAACGTTAAAGTCAACTATCGAAGTTAAACACAAAACAAGTGTGTTTCAGATATGAAAGTCGATGATTTCACAATTTTAAACCAGTAGAATCTATTCGTTCAATGTACAATGTGCAAATTTATATCATGGTTTCTATTTTGGCAAAGCCCAAAAAAATAGATTTTAGTAGAGTGAAAATGGGAGTTTTAGGCCAGATGATTGCATAGACCACCCTAAGTCATGTGACTCTAAATCCTGCTAATGAAGGTGCAACTTAGTATTTGAATGTATATTTATTATTAATACGGCATTCCGTAGCATTGGAATTGCTCACTTTTTATGATTTCATTTTTTACCCATGTTATCACTTAGCGAAGTATTTAAAGGTCACAAAAAAGTGTTGCGTTTTCGTGACGTGGTTAGCATCATGATATTTCGCTAACTTCGCTAGTTAATTAATCATCTGGTCCGACCTTATACATTCCAGAATTATGGCGAAAACAACAATTAACAATATTAATTACGCTTCAAGAAGGTGTTTTTTGGTCCTTAAAACTTGTTATGCAATTATGAATATATTCGGATTCTACACTCCGACTGCCTGCCATATGGCAAAAGCTACTCCAGGTTTAATTTGTTTGTAATGTTCATGTTTGCAAATTGTGTTTAGGGAATTAGTTTTTATACGAAATATAGACTGATATGAAGGGTTGTTGAATGTTGAAAAGAAAGTTTGTATCAGTGACTCTATGTAAACTTGATATTCGGTGGCCAAACATAAATTTGAATGTAGCTAGAACGATCTATTTTGTTTTATAACTGGCTAATGTATGATTTGACGATTCTCATATTCGGGACGCCAGGAACAATGTTGATACTCGGCGTATATGTCACACATGTGACTTTTTATTTTGCACCACTTTGACGTTGTGACGTCGTTCTCCCAAAAAAACCTTTCCGTTCTGCTAAACGTTGAACAACTCAAATGGAACTTTAATTTTTGGTATTTATGAAAGTCTATCAGTGTTGACGTAAACGGACGACCGGGAATCCTTCATACTTGGCCAAAATGACAACGTTCTTTCGACGTCGCACCCTTCTGCGACGTATTAAGGACTACTGAGAGGGTTAAACGCACGAGGCCGCGTATCATTTATTAACGTCGATCAGTCGCTTATGCGTGCGAAGTTGTAATTTCACTTATACTCTTAACGGTTGTTATCGCTTTTTGCTATGCAAGCTTATAATAATTTATTGAACTGCTAGAATACTAGAAAGTTTTATGTAATGTACTTCTTGAGATCGATAAACTCTATTGCTCTAAATAAATTGGTGACAAATTGTCTTAGAAATGCTAATAAATAGGTCTTTGTCTTTTGAGCTCAGTAGAAATGATTCTACGGTGATTCTAAAATGGTATAGGATGTAATCGGCAAGACTTTATTATGATATACATTAGACATTTTCCTTTATATGGAACTTATTATAAACGAAATTTAAATAATCGTATTTTTTTACACCTATATATAATATTTTAACTTATATTCCAACAAAACCAGTTGTGTGAATGCAAGCGTATGTGAGCTAAATTAATTGCCAGTCATTGTATTAAAATGTAATGAACAAATAAAAAGCGCGAAAAATGTCTTTCTTCTTTTATTTATATAAAAACTGGATATAACATACATGTTGACTGAGAAGCAAATATTCAATATTCTAAGTAAGAAATATTTTGGCGTCCGTTCGGCTATATATACGTTATATGCTCTATATGCTCTATCTTCTACAATTAAATCTGGGTCCGCTCCTGAAAAAAAACATGTTCAAAATTCAGCGAATTGCTATCTCCTGACTCAAATGCAATCCTTTGGAGTAGTCCGAATACATAACCTTTTCGTAAAGAAAAAGAACCAATTTAAGTATTTTGATACTTCATAAAAAAGTAATAAAATATAAATTTTGACTCATCATAACTGTCACCTGAATCCTACACATATACTATTTTGGGCTATTCATTTTTCGTCATTTATTTTTTAAACAATCATATCGAAAATGTCAGATGTCCTTATATACACGACCATTTGTTGCCGACTTCGCCATATGTAAGACCATTTGTTGCTGAACTCTCCTTTTACTCCTACTTCTATGTGTGGCAACACGGACCGAATCATCTTTCAACCATCCGGGCTATAGAAGTCTAACATTTTTTCCGCATACACTACTTGCACTTGGTATAGAAGGGATCGGTCCTGGTTTGAAGTCCTCGATGCTTTAATCGACTAAAGATAAACATCACTAACCGTTCTATTATCAACAATACTTGTATTTTGATTTGACTAAAACCTATCCCACTCGGCAAGACGTCCACAGCCATTAAGCGGACTACGTGGCACATAGATGCATTACGTTACAGACAGACACAGACCGAAAAAAAATAAATTTTTATTTTAGGCTTAAAAGGCAACTTCCGTGTACTCCACTTGTCCCTCATTCCTTCTTCTCATTTCTTCCTCCCTCGCCACTTTCTCGGGATCTCGCTTGGCCAACGATTTCGGATCGATATCCGCGTAACTTACGCCGCCTTCGTCGTCGGTATTTTCGACCATTTCCGGTGATGACGTATTAATTTTGTCATTTCCGGTTTTGTCATATTTGTTATTTCCGGTCATTTCCGGTGATGGCGTCACTTCCGCTAATGGCGTATTATATTTATCATTTTGCGTTTTTCGTCTTTGTTGGTGTTTGGTTTTCCAACAAAAGAAGCCAATAATCAGTGCGATTATAACAAAGGTTACGATTATAACAACGATTATTATGATAATAGTGCTATTATTGTCATTGTCGCCATTTTTCTTTTTTGGATCGTCTGGATCTGGGTTACTTCCGGTTAACTGGTCCTCTGTGAATACCTGGCTCCCGTCGTCGCTGCAGATCATATCGAGGTATATACCCACTGAAATAAAATTGAACATATTTGGACATTTTGTTTAAACTTCATTTAAATGTATAAACAAATATTATATTAGTAGTGAGGAAACGAGAGTGCAGTGCCATTTGGTCTTACATATAGTAATAAAAGAGTTTTCTCTTACAAATAAGTAAGTTTATCAGTGCCAGTTGGTATATATGTATTTATCCAATAAATACAATAGCTCTTAACGTTATTTGGAAATTTCTAGTTTTTTTATACAAGTTAGTGATTACTATTATAAATCAAAATACACAAAGGTACTATTTGAAAAAACAATACACCCCTGCGAAAAAGTATTTATCCAGAAACAAAGAAAGCAATTTAGTTACATTGTTTCATCATATCACACTATGTTTTACACGTTGATAAAAAGCCATAGCAAATTTCTGAAAAAAAAGTACCAGGAGATGTTCGGATTCTCGCCGGTAAATCCATAACGTCAGCAGGAATAGCGTTGGTAATGCGTATCTCGCCCGGCGTAGTGTCAGCCTCTCCATTCCGTCGTAGAATTTCAATGTCTAATTCTGGATATGTTTCTATGCTATATTGATTCGATTCAATTTGTATATCAATATTTGAGACACTAGAATAAGTTGTGCGTAGCGAGCAGTAACATGGATTGTAGTCCCTTCGTCCAAACGGATCTATGTCGATTTGCGTAATGTTGCGGAAAAGCGTCGTTTCTCCACAGTGGTGATTTTCAAAAGTATCTGAAAACATAAAAGATAAATGTTCATACTATTTAAGCTTTTGACCAAGTGAGACTTGAAGTCTAATTGAATGAACTGCCTAGGATACACGCATAACAGAAGAGTACCTCACGAGCTGTTCCCCAAAAAAGCTGTTCCCCACCAAATTCCAGCTGGCTTGGAAATTTTCAGGAAATTCATTCTAGCTTGGAGATTTAAGCAGATTGAGGAACACCTTTTTTCTCATTTCCTCATTTTCGTAATAAGTATAAAGTATAAGTATTTCAAAAATGATTAAACCTGCTTGCAATTGTACAATTAACTGGTATTTACAATATATACCAAGTAATTTAGTTATATTCAACATTTCAATTTTCGCAAAAGGTGTTCCTTTTCTGTTCCAAGCTGGCTAGAAGAGGAGGAACAGCCCAGCTGGCTTGGAAAAAATGAACACCTTTTTGCAACATTTTAATTTTCAAAAACCATTATTTTGTTGCAATTCATACTTGTTATATCGTTTTAAGGTGATTTTACAACTTTTTGAAAAATGTGTCGTGGGGTGCCCTTCATAACAATTTGCGTATGAGTATGCTCATTGCGTATACGTTCGAAGGGGGTTTAATGGCCCCATTTGCACACGGAACCTAATCATCATATATTAATGAGATCTGTATGCAACTCTGTATTTAAAAGTGACACATTTTGCTTATTTTACAATATACTTTTTATAGACTAATCTTTTTTATCCGGTTACCCGATTTCAACCGTGATGACAAAGAATGAAGAGTGAATCTTCTCTAAATCTATGCCTGATGTTAATAGTATGACCGTAAAAGAGATAGTTTCGCCATATCATGAATTGCACCTTTATTTTACAAATGATGAGCAATATAAACAATCATGCCTATACACTTACCCCTACTGTAGTAAACTATGAGAAATCCAACGTTACTGGTTTGCCCCAATATTGGCGACAAAATATTCATCACAATGCTAACAAGGAACAAGACAGATTCAGTCTCCATTTTTGATTTGATGTTGTTATATCTCAAATTATGTGTTCTATGAAAAAGGTTAGGTTATATAACATGTGTATATCCAGTGGAAGGTTTCATTCTATTTATCTAATTAAAACAAGTTAAAAAATCATAATACGATATCGAATATGATATCCAAATAATCATATCATCTTGAATAGTATGGTATTGTGAAAACATTTACAGTTTGTATGTTTTATATCCTACAGAATCATAAAAGCTTCTATTTGACTGTATTTTGTTCACATACATGTATGCAAGTTTATGTATGACTAACACTGTAACCTGAATATTTCATTACACATGCAGTCAAAATGTTAACCCCTCCGTACAAACAATTTCCTTTTCATGCAATTTTAAATTCATGTGCTATAAAAGCACGACTTCTATAAGGTTACCATTATAATGTTTACAATAAAGATCTATGTATGAAAAGTATCTAAAATGGCGAAAAGAACATGTGTTTTCCATGAAGTCGTGACTTATCACAAAAGAAAGCTCGGTGCTCCAAAATTATGTCTCCTGGCTCTTATACAATAATTTATTATCCAGAATAGAAAGTCCAGTCATTAATCCATATTTCACTTTGACCTCCCGCTGATGAAATCAGGACCATTTATACATGCAGTAAGGAATAAAGTAGACTTCTATGTCCGCGTATATTGGCAACAGATCTAACTTCCTTACTGTGTTGTCTGATATAACCAACGTTTTTATCCACTGAGATGAGTCATGTTCATATTAACAGAATCGAGATTGAACCTTCAGCTACTGTTAATGTTTTATATACAAATGCATACTTTATTAGCAAATCAGCAACTTGTACATTGAACGCTGTTGTTGTTTACAATCACACACAACTACAGCGAAGCAGTAATATCTAGAAATAGATGTTTTGGTCTCTTTTTTACACAAAAAATAAAAAGGCATCGAGCTACCGGGTTCTATTGATCGCGGTAGCATCGTACGCTTTGTGTGAAGCTATAGGTCCCATAATAATGCAAGCAATGAATAAAAAACCATGAGGGTCATATAATTTTGCTTTTGTTTTTATTTCTTTTCATATGTCGCATTAGTATTGTAAGAATGTACATTTTGAAGGATAAAAGGCCAATCTTCATTTAAATGAGCATAATTAAGGCCTATATTCGCACTTTTTTGACCGATAAATACCCTTTGTTAAATCATTTTTGTATTGGCATTTCTTTAAAAATACCGACTATGAAGAATATGTTTTTCTTAATAAAAAATAATAAGTTCACAGTGTATGGCCAAGACCGTTTTGGTGAGCGATAGGATGGTGAAAAAGGAAGCATATTTTCTATTCATAGATATGTCTGGTTCCTCATTATAGTTTTAGATAAGAAAAGGATCGGTAGATATTTACTTTCCTTTTCGCAGAAAAGAAAACTAAATGGATATTCATTGGTAGGAGTGTATCCTCTGTATAGAGACATAATAAATTATCGCTCTCGTAGAATGTTAGCAAAAAATGAGTATGTAATCTTTTAATTGTTATACGTGTTTTTTAAGATGTCCACTCAAATGTAAGTCAAATTATATAAGTAGTTACTAGTTCATATGATCTACTGGACCAACATTTTTTGAATAGGCGCCTTCTGTGTATCCCTACTGGTTAACTTTATATACATGTATATTTTGATCTATTATCTTTCATTTCAAACGTATGTAATACGGTGGTTTGCTGCATCCGTATTACGGGGGTGAAAGGTGTAATTATTAATTATTATAATGATGAGTTGGTCACGCCGGAGCCTAGCCCCCACATGTTACAGGTAACACGCTTGCCAAGGACTAGACTGATTAGTTAAAGTAAGAGAAATGCAATTCAAGTAGAATATGAATGCTTATCTAATCATGTTTTATATTATAATACGATATACCAAATATTTTTTCCTATAATAGTAGGGTGAAATCGAGAGAATCAGACCAATCGTTTAGCGCCCATAAGCCCTCCCCCCCCTCCACCGCCCGGGGGTTTAGGTCATCAGTTTAAATATAAACAAAGAATCATGACGTAAGAATTATATAATTTGACGAAGAATTACATCCCCCTTCCCCTTAA
>LQRL01081518.1:6684-23217 GCA_001703475.1 Hydroides elegans | reverse complement strand
TATTACTCGTCGTTTCAATGTTGTGTCAATGTCGTAAAGAAGTAAGGCGAAAAAGGACGTTGATCCTAGATTGATACGTAACAACGACGTCCAAAAAAAAAACACAATTTATGATCAAATAAAGCAATGAGGTGCGATAGGATTTATCGGTCGAATTCGATGTTATATCAACACAACATAGAAAATCGTTATGCACCTTAATCTGATGCACAATCCTATAACATAATGTATCTAATTCATTATTGTTTACTTCAAACATGCACTTTATTGACTGTATCCGTTTGTGTTGCACATTTCTCTTCTTTATAATTGATGTATTTTCAAATGCAGGACAACGACACAAAGTCGCGTCAGCAATCGTCCGTGTATCGGGGATATCGCTCAAAAACATCTAGTTCGAACTATGAAGCGTGGGTGGAAGGAAACCACGCGCCACCAACGGTAATCGTAATTTGAAACATGTACAGTTTAAATCATTCGTTAGTTGCCACCATATGTATGTTTGTAAATGGACTGATCAATTTAGATATGTACAAGTATGGCATGAATGTTTTTGTTCGTATTGAAGAAATTTTAGATATTTTAAATGTAAATCCCATGTTTTCGAAACCCTGCATGTGTGTTCCCTATTGATGTATACACTGATGTATATTTTGCAAGCATCTCTATTTTTTCGTTTATGCACGATTTCGAACCATTCCACTCCATTTTTGCATCAACACCACTTTTGCATGTCATTTTATCAATGTAGCCAATGCGCAAGAACAGTTCAGTTTTGTACAAAAAGTATAGGAATAAAACTGCAAATTCCTTAAACTATGAAGCTTGGGTCGATGGTATGCACAGTCCTAATCCAAGAGAGCAGGTAAGTCCACAGCACTAATGCAATCAGAGTATTTTCAAAACGCATTTCGCACAAATTGTTGCACAACCATTTTTGATCGATTCTTTTTCATGCATGTATGTATGTTTCAATTATGACTGCGCATTCAAACAACAACAACTCAAATTATTCTCTTTCCAAATTGGGCACCAATCCATCATTGCATGCTATTTGATAGTTTTAACGCCGAAATAGGGCTTCATATCATTTACTCAAAATATCCCCGTTTTCAGCCAAACTCCGCATCCTATACAAGATACAGAGATAGACCGAGTACAAGATATCAGTTCGAGGATCATATGGAGCGAAACCATTCTCCTAATACACCCGATGTGGTAATTTAAGAATTTGTAACCAGGATTGTTCTCACCTATTGCAAAATGTTGACATTTGTGTGTATAGTATAATATATCAAAGTCCGATAATCTTCCTTAAAATAATTCCAAAAGTTTACATAGACAGTTAAGAACAACAAAGTTACAAGATTAACATTATTTTGCAGATGAAATCTGCAAAGTATTCAAAATATAAAAATAGACCACAAACAAGATGCATTTATGAGGAACAACTTGAACGAATACATTCACCAAACGTGGAGGTAGAGTTTTATTTTAATTATTCTTGTGGGGCACGTTCCTTGTTTTATATAAAATATACAAATTATTTCTTGTGTGTCACTCACGATTTTGCATGCTTTATATTGATGTTATTTACATGATTTTTTCTTTACATGTCCTTTCAACTTCGCCTTTTCCAAATCTACATCAAATACACAATACCAAAATGTATAACTTTTCTGAAAATATTTAGGATACTTACTAAATAAACTATATAGTGAGATTTGACAAACTTTTCAATCGCCAGGACCCAAATATAGAAACATATCGGCGGTCAGCAGAATATCGTCGTTACGATAGTAAATCCGCTTCTTCAAACTATGAGCCGTGGGTCGAAGGCAATCATATGCCACCGATGCTTGAAGTAAGGTCAACCGAATTCTCTGGACATTCTGATTTCATAAATATTCGTGCGATAATTTGAACAAGATATAGTGCAAAATACATTATCAAAATGAACTTTTCTGTTAACAAAATATAAACAAAATATGTTCAATCCATAACAAATGTAATTACTATATGAGAAAAAATAAAGAATCGCAAATTATTGACAATCGTATTGAATTCGACAGAAGAAATCGGCCAGCTACACAAAATATAAAAACCGACCATCAACTAGAATTGATTATGAAAACAACACGGAGCGAATTCATTCTCCAAACTCAAAAACCGATGAGGTTGATGTTTACTCTTGTTTTTATCTGACCTATTGTACCATACATTTTTTTCTTAAAATAACAACAATTTAAGAATTATTGAGAAATTCTACATGAAATCAACCATATGCATGTTAAACGTAAGCTTGTATTGAGAAACAATATACAATACGTATCAACATCTATATTATTTTACTTTTATATCTTGCACGTTACACAAACATCCAAACCTTTAATTGTAGCCAAAATCTGCGAGTTATGTAAAGTATAAAAACAGACCAGCAACAAGGATTGATTACGAAATAAATACGGAACGAATACATTCTCCAAATTCAAGAGCTGATGAGGTTAATATTCACTCTTATTAGTAATGAAACTTATTTACCTGTTTTTATTAAACAACTAAGTTTAAAATTTAGTATTATATAGAGAGTCAGCGTAATAATTCAATATATTTACATGATTAACAGATAATTACACTTCGACTTGAAAGATATAACCTATAAACCATTATATCTTATTAATCATCAGGAACTGGTTCTTTACATAAATACCTTAACCTTAATTTACAGTCAAAATCGGCGAGTTATATTAAGTACAAAAAAAGACCAGAAACAAGGATCGATTATGAAATGAGTGCAGAGCGAATGCATTCTCCCAACTCAGAAGCAGATCAGGTTTACATTCAAAATATAATATATTTTACATAAGCATATTCTCATTAGGAATTTTGCATACATATTCTATTTTTTAGCTGTTTTTATGGGATCATGATGTATTTTTTATTCTGGTGTTTTACCCTTTGCATGCATTTTAACATTTTAACATTGTTTTTCATAAATGTTTGCATGAATTGCATGTATCTTACATCACGTGTGTTGTATATTGCACAATTTTGTTGTTTGGAACCATAGCCTAGTTCAGCCGTTTATCGAAAATATAAGTCGAAATCAGCGAAGTCCAATTTTGAGCCATGGGTTGAACAGAACCATATTCCACCAACACCCGAGGTACAAATTTTTAAAACATATATTTTTATGCATGTGATATTTTCTAGTATCTAGAGAGAAAACCTTGATATAATGTTACGTATAATCATTTTTGTCAATGTTTGTATGTTGTATTTTGCATGCTTGAATTTTGCATGTTTGAATTTGCATGTATTGCATGAATTTTGCATGTTTGTGTGTTTTTGCATGTCCCCTCAGCATGTAGAATCCAGATGTAGTACCGCTGAATATGTGAAATATCACGATAGATCCAATATCATACATGGTTTCGAAGAAACAATGGAAAACAATCATTCACCAAACCAATCAGACTCCGAGGTGATTTATGAAATTTTATGTTGAACTCTAGTTATGTTGCCCACGAAAAATGATTTCTACAGTATATATTTTTATACAAAGTTTGGTAGTGTTTCCCACTAATTCATACATAATTCTCTTTTAATTGATAATGTGATTTCATCTTCTATCTCCATTTTTTTTTCAATAACAAATAAGGCTGTTTTAATAAGATGTTAAATTATGGTGAACACATTTCCTTATTAATTTGAGCTGTAGCTATGATAATATGGATGTCTATGTTTCTTTTGCTATGAAATAATAATTGAAGGGGTCCTACAGCTTTGAATTGTATTGTAATGCTAATTTACGTGAACGTTATACGGATCGGGATGTTTAATATTGCATTTATAGCACCTTTGTGAGCTTGAAGTGTCTTTATTCTTTTTTAATTATCTTATTTTATCTTTATCCACAGTCTGAAGAAACGGGAAGTGATGAAGAAGAAAGAACGGATTCGGCTCAATACAAACAATACCACGACCGAACCGACACGAGATGTCTCTACGAAGATCGAACGGAAGATGTCCATTCCCCTGATAAAGTACTTTTTTTATTTAAATAATAAAAATATGTAAATATAGTGTAATGTATTGTTGGTTGTGTTTGGTAATTGTGGTGTGTTTAATATATTTGACACAAAAAATGGCAATGTCTTGGCACTTTGTTGGATGTTGATGTGGCATTGTATAATGTTGATAATTTCTAAAAATCATATTATAGCGTGCATTTTGATAATTCAGATAAGTGATGTGCATAAGATATTACTATGCATGATGATTTATTTCTTATTGATATTGAGGCTTGTGCTCCCTCCCTGTGTGGTGATTTTATTTTTTTTTAAATTGAGCTATTCTTAACACATAGAATATTCTCACTTATCTTATCACATAGCAGTATCGAGATCATATATGTCCCAGTTTATTTCTATCTGTTTTTTTATTGTTTGATAAATTTCTTGGCGGATGGTCTTAATGACTGCATATGTGTATTTTTGTGCAACTGTATGTGTTGCATTGGTGTATTTATATCATATATCCCAGTCCGAGGAAAATGCTGGAGACGAACGGTCGAATTCGGCCGAATACAAACAATACAAGGACCGAACTGAGACAAGATGTATCTATGAAGAACGAACGGAAACTGTTCATTCTCCCAATAAGGTGCGTGTCGCTTAAGTATCATAATGCTTATAATACAGCCTTAGAAACTAATCTGGAATCATTCGGATTCAATGCTTGATTATTGTTTTCCTAATGATAAAGGTCTGTTGAATTTTAGATAACAATATTGATGTGTCATTTGTGAATAAATTGGTATCAAATGTATACCATTTTGAAATGTTTTTATTGATACATGACCCAAAATACGGAAGGAGGTGTCTTTGCTAAAGTGTTCAAATCCCATAAGACACATGCTTAAGCTTACGGGAATTCCACACATAAACTGCATAGACTCTGTCAAATTCTAATGCACTAGAACCGTAAGGTCTTCTTTCACGGGGAGATCTTAATGGTGGTCTTACGGGTTTTCAACAGAACAAAATCTACACGTCCTTTTTGAAACTCGGTATTTTGGCGTGTAAAGTTAGAAAGAGCTCATTCAAAACGATCTATAACTATTCATAAATGGATGAATATTCAATATTCATGAATGGTTAATAATTGTATTTTGTACTTAAAAATATATGAAAAGCTGAAAAGGATGATTCCAGATTAGTTTCTAAGGCTGTATATAGTGTGCTGGATGATGAGTGTTTATACAGTGTTTGATTAGTGTTATTTGATTTACATATTACAATGTCTTGATCTGTCCTTTGAGAAATGTTAGATATTTATAATGATTCATAAACATATATCATACCTTGGCATGAATATGTGTAAAAATGTATATCAGGAGTGGTGTGATGTTACCTTAGTTGTCTTATGTGTTTATTTAAAACATCAGCAAGAAGACGAACGAGTCAATTCTGCCTCGTACGTCAAATATGCTAACCGAGCTGAAAGCAGGCGCGTCTTCGAGCAACATTTGGAAACAGTTCATTATGAGCCCGAGGTACACGGTCCTTTCTCTAGAGATTATAATTACATGATACGGCGGAAGGCAACATAAATACATAAAAGTGACATCACCTTTTGCATTTGTTGTAGAGTGCATTGGGGGGGTGTCTTGTGTGACGTGCGCCATTTCCTATGCTATAATATTTATATAGATTTGTTTACAATATCCCATATCCCATAGCCAATCAATTATTGTCATAGCTAAACAATTTGTTATTTTATGTATGATTTATGCATGCCTTCTGTAAGTGAGCAAAGTTTCTTTATTATTGTGCATGATTTGTCATATATTTGTTTCAATGTTGAATGGTTTTGTTTGTGGTGCAGTCTGAAGATAGTGATAGGGTTACAACAGATTCACGAACCTCCTCAGCTCCTTACACCAGATATAAAGATCGGCCAGAAACAAGATGCATTTTTGAGAACAGGACTGAAAATGTTCATTCACCTCATTTTGCGCGCCTTGAGGTACATAAATTAATAAACATTCTATGTTTCTGTTTACTGAGCCCATGGTACACGGTCGTTCCTCTAAAGATGATCAGTATATGATACGGCGAAAGGAAACAAAAATAAATAAATGTTACCTAACTGTATTATGCATTTTAGCAGGGTGAATTGATGGGTGTCTTGTGTGACATGCACCATTTTATATGTTTAATTATTTATATGAATTTGATTTACAATATTCCATATGCAAATCAATTAGCACGACAAAGGAATTCTAATGTACACCATAGCTAGACAATTTGCTATTCTATGTATGATTTTTGCATGCTTTCTGGAAGTGAATGCCATCATTGTGCATGATTTGTCATAGATATATACTCATTTCAATGTTGAATGACTTTATTTGTGGTGCAGTCTGAAGATAGTGATAATGAAACAACGGATTCACGAACCTCGTCAGCTCCTTATACCAGATATAAAGATCGGCCGGAAACAAGATGCATTTTTGAGAACAGGACAGAAAATGTTCATTCACCTCATTTTGCGCGCCCTGAGGTACATAAATTGATAAACATTATATGTTGCAGTTTTACTTCTAATAATTGATGTTTATGTCGCATTTATGTAGCATTTATATGTTTATATGCACATATGTATTATAGCTATTGACTTGCATGCAATATATTTATTACGAGTCACGATTATGCTCTGATTTGATTGAATTCGGGTTTTAATTATGTTGCATGTTCATGTGCTTGTTTTATTTGAATTCAGTCGAATATCATTAAAAACGAGGAAAAGGACACTCAGGATATCCGATCTAACTCGGCACCATATGCAAAATACAGCAACCGAACAGAGACAAGATGTGCCTATGAGGAACGAACGGAAAATGTCCATTCTACACATTACACTGCAGATGAGGTGATTTTATAGAACTTCATATTGTTGCAATCAATGTTATGCAATATGTTCTTTAAAACAAATGTTGTTTTTTTAAATGTTGCATACTGTTATTTCATCAAATTTTATTGGTGTATGTTGTTTTGCTAAATTAATGCTGTCTTTGTAAAAGGCCAGCATGTTGTGTGTGATTATTGCTGTTCTATTTATGAACTATATATGTATTGCGAAATCCATCTAATTGTATAACTTGGTGTAAAAGTGTGAAAACGTGTTTATGTGTTTAAACATCGATGTATGTTTTGATTTTTATGTAAACATTTGTATGTTCAGCCCATCGTTGTTAATGACACTACGGAAAACCAACCGGACACGCGACCTAGCTCGGTATCCTATATCAAGTACGATGCCAGAACTGAGACTCGATGTCAATTTGAGCAACGAATGGAAAATACTCATTCACCGAATAAAGCAGAAGAACAGGTGTATAATCATATGCATTGCATGAATTCAATGTTGTTTGATGTGTGATTGACGGTTTTATAATAAAATGCGTATAAGGGTATATTTTTTCAATATAAGACACAAGAATGAAATTTCTAAAACATGGTTATGTGGTTTTATCATGCGTTTTATTCAATGTCTGCACGCTATGTTATTTATTTTGATACCCTTTTTTCCTCTCTTAATATTCCACATGCTTGACACTGTATTATTTATGTTTTGCTGAACCGATTTGCAATTACAGTCCGAAATCCTCAAACGACCAGAAACAAAGCCTAATTCAGCTTCATACACAAAATATCAAGACCGAAATGAGACGCGGTGTGCACATGAAGAACAAAGGAAAAATGCTCATTCTCCAAATCCTGCAAACGTCGAGGTGCTAAACAAATTAAAATGTTATCTATTGTTTTTAAAGCCATTTCTCTTATGTATGCCATTATTTAATGTATAAGTAGCTTTTGGCCAAGTATCCACAATTCATTGTTTAACGATATGTGTTAAACATATTTCCTTCAGTTTGTTTGTCACTGCATCCTTTTTTAAAAAAATACGTCTGATACACGTTTTCAAAATTGCACCGCTTTTTATATGAGTGTACATATATGTATTATAATATCCTGCATATACTGTTGTTCATATTTTTTGTAAGACATCCGGAGATTATAACGAAGTTGATAAAGAAGAATCAGAAATACGAATAGAGTCAGCACAATATAGGCAATATAAAGTTAGGTCGGACACGCGTTGTATATATGAGAACAGAACAGAAAACAACCATTCACCTGAGAAATCAGATATATTGAAGGTAGTAATAAGGATAAGGATTTCATTCTAATCCGTTATGGATAATTTTATAGATAATGGTAATTTTAATGTAGATAGTTGATTTATTACACATTCTTTTGTTGATGTATTTATATTTTGAGTTTACAATTGTTGATATGTATTATGCTTATTTTGTCCCAATTGTGTAAGATAAATGTTACATTTTGCACTTGCTTTTTGCATGCTGTTTTTATGTGTGCATGACTTAATGTGTTTTTATTGCAAGACTGAATATGTATGTGTGGATGAATGTAGACCAGAAACACGAAATAATTCTGCAAATTATGAGGCATACAGAGACAGACCCAAAACTCGATATAATTATGAAGATCAAATGGAAAGTGGTCATTCCCCGAATCCAAAGGTGAAATATTTGATTTTACATGTATATGCATGATTATATGACTGTATTTTGTGCATATTTTCTATTTATTTGTGTATCTGTTGAACAAAATATAAGATTATCTCCTAATATTAAATAACAGCGTAAATATTAAACATTTAAATACTGATCGATTACAAGAGGGTCTCATAAAAAACGTTAAAAAAACTTAACCCCGCAAAAAATTATTACAATTAGCAATAATTGTAAATATCCTACTTTGAAAGATATTTGTATAGCTCATAAGATACGCTATTGTCACTTTATGTATGTTCATTTCTTTCATGTTTCCATACTTTATTTGTGTTTTGAAATCTGTATACATACAGCACAAACAGACAGTTATCACAACTCATTTTATTCAGGAACCAGAAGTTATTTCATCTCCAGAAAAATCTTTTGACGTAGAAAAGAGAGAAACGCCTTCCCTTTCTACAAAGGAAGACAAGGTACCGATGAAACCTAGTGCAAAGCGTCAAGGCATATTCAAAGTTGCCCAAACCATTTATATATTTCACCACTATTGTTTTCGTGCTTTGCATGTACTTTCTGATATAAATAGTGCACTTAAACGTTATTTCACTCTATTCAACTTATAAACTCAATCATATTGATAACCATCCAGTTTTTTTCTTCAAAATATCTCACAACTCGATGCAAAATATTGTTAATGTTACTGCTTTTATTCCTGTTTTATCGTGTGCTGCTTGGTATAAATAGCACATAAAATATTTATTTCACTAGTACTATGCTTTAGTTATAAGATAAATCACATTATTCAATTTTAAAGTTCTTCCAAAATATCTCATAGCCAGACACTTCTGTAAATTATAGGGCTGTGTCGGGTATTTTGCAACCCGAATATCTTACCAGACATTCTCAAAATATGATTTTTGTTGTCTTTTAAATGCCTTATGAGAGGATGTTATCAAAGAAATGAAGATGATTAATTATGCTTAGACTTGAATAACATAATATATTATTTTAATGGCAAACACCTATCAAACTCATTTAAAATCTAACTCATTTCCGATAAAGCAACATTGATAAGATATCCATACCAAATTTTGGACTAAGAACTTAATCTATGTTTATTTGTAAACATATGCACAGAGAGAAGAAACGCCATCAAAGCTTGATATCGTAGAATCTCGCGCAAGTTCTACGAATTATATGCCTTACCAAATTCGAACGGATACCAGTTGTAAATATGAAGATATAATGGAAAATACCCATTCTCCTAACACTGATCTAGTCGAGGTTATTATATGGTGATACTTTATGTGAAATTGACGTACAATTTTAATAAGACCGAAACCTATATATACGTATTTTTATGGAAAAGCAAGTACTATAAATGCTAAAAATATGTTGACATGTTTATGCACTATGTATATGCTGTGTTCATTGTTTTTGCACAAAGTTTTCAATTTTGTATATGTTGTATTTGTGTTTGCTGTCATAAAATTAGGAGGAGGAATCGGTGAACAGGAAAAGTTCTATTGCAAAGCATGAACCAATAATAGAACCATCACAAACCCCATCAGATTCAGTTAATGATGACAACAGGGAGCCCTCCCAGATGTCTCTAAACGAAGTAATTATAATTTATTTTAGATGACAACAAATATTTTGTGATAACATATTTCAGCTATTGCAACTTTTAATGGCATTAATGTTGTTTGATATGTGTATTTCCTGTGTGTACGTCATCGACGTATTCCTTTATTTTTACATTATTCCATCATTGAAGCGCAAAGCTGAATTGCTGTAATAAGGTTTCGTATAATTTTATTTTCACTAGTCTGCCGAGTCTAGACCTCCATCCGCCGAAAAGTATTTACGGTACTCACGTCAGTCACTTGCCACCCTACAAACCATTGATCAAGGTCATAATAACAAGGTGATTATTACTTGCTTACACAAATAACACTTCCATTTTACTGTTCATGTTATTTAAAATGGCTGTTTTCGATTATTTTAGCCGATCTAAAGAGGGATAATGACATATAAAATACATTATGAAACGTACTAGCATTTAAAATGTTCATTGAAAATATATCTTATACCTAAAATCAACTCATTAAAAATACTTATAGAATTACTTCACGAATGTATTTGATTGATAACATATTTCACATTTTGTTTTTATTTTAAATGCAAGACACCTACTCCGGTACCGTCAAAACCATCGTCAGTCAAACACTACAGACGATATTCACAGCAGTCTGGCCGCAAAACAGCCGTAGAAATTCAAAAGGGTCATGAGGTACACAGAAAACAATCAATAATTACATATAAACCGTAAAAGGTCAATTGCTGTTTGAATGCGTCATCAATCAACCTGTGTCATATATGCTTAACTTGATTTGAAAATAGTTTGAATTATCATTTTTACGGAGTCAGGCTACTTTATACATCATATTTTGTCAAAGCAAAAGTGTTCGTTTATATTTGCACACTATTGACAACAAATTCTATAGTTCTTGTTTGACATGGAGAGGTATTTCTGCCGATTTAACATCCAAAATTAAAAAAGAAACATAGCTTTATTTAATAATGAATATCAAATGCGAGACGTTGGCTTAACATTATGATTAAAACAATAAGAATATTTTAAATATTAAGGTGAGCGAGAGCCCTCGGGAGTCAGTGGCCAGAGATTCCCCATTGGCATCTGCGATGCTATATAAAAGGCATGAAGACAGAGATTCGAAAAGTGCATTCGAGAATACTATTGAGGAAATTCACTCAAAGGTAGGTATCAGCAAATTATACATAGACTGAATACATTTATTACAAAATTCTACCAGAGCACAGTTAAAGTCAATATTATTTTGAAATATTATAGCTAATTGTTTTCAATCATGGGGGGAATGTATGCTTGCTTCTTAATATTAGTTTAATTTCATAATTGTAGAGTCTAAAACGTTTGTCCATATTTTTAGGAACGTCTTACACCAGTCGAGAACGGATATGACAGTTTAGAGGACACCAGTGAGCCAGAATTGAGTCGTTTACAATCGGACACGGAGAGCAGGAAAAACAGTGCTGTTGTTACAACCAATATAGTCTCCAAAAGCACTGTGGTAACATTTATGTTAACGAATTTAAATGGGCTGCGATATTATGTTTTTCTAATCATGCACTTAATTGATTATATACGCAATAAACATACATGAAATATGATATGATACTTATATCATACCAACAATTTTATGTCATGACGCTCAAAATAATTTCAATAGAAAATATCATATACCACCGAACATCAATAAGTAAGAAATATATTTTGCAATTTCTAATAGTATCCCTTGATATTTGTAAAAATGGTAACTCAACAATTTGTAAAATCAGGTAAAGGAAAAAACGAGGGTTACGTCCAGTCCACCATCATCTGCTGTTCATTATAAGAAATACTCGAGAGTATCGAATAATTCGGCAAAGGCGATTGAAAAACAGCACAGAGATTCTCCTGCTGAGATATATACAGTAAATTCCATTGCTTTATTTTTATTATTCTCATTACTTGTTTTATCTATGATTTCATTGATATTCTGCGTGGCTATATGGTTTGCATATGCACAAAAATGATTGTATGGACACAGTTTATGGAGAAGCTTTAAAGCGATTAGTTCGATTGATCCAACACTGCGTTGTAATGGAGGCTTGTCCTTTGAAACATGTAGTCGATGTTGGGGTAAACGAACTATTATATTGGAAACTTACTCGGTTAAGTTTGATGCAACAATAGCATAAAAGATAAATCAACTCTAATTCATAACAACACGAGTTATATAATGAATAATATGTGAAATACCTGACATTGATAATGCTAACAATGATGTTATTGACCTTTTTATATCTACGATAATTCAGCATTGAATAAAAAACAAGACCTCAAATTAATCAGTTATTAACACCAATAACAAAGAAAAACCGAATTATATTATTATCTACAGATTTTCATAACAAGCAATAACAAATTAAAAGAATAAGGTTCCTATATATCTTATCATATTTTATTCTGATTATCACAAGTTGCTTGAAAACTTATAAAAATAATTGTGTATATGAAATATCTTCATTACATAAATATTGTAATATTTTTGTCAACTTTCAAATCAGTACTATTTTACATTATAGATCACAAAAGAAACCAAACATATTACAAAGGATGTACAAGTTTCCGAAACATCAACGGTTCGAAAGGACAGCGAGAAAAGGGTAGTTACCGTAAGTAATTTATTTTTTCTAGTTTTTTTTTTATTTTGTCTTTTACAAAATGCATTTTCGTTTCATATTCAGTTACAAATAATGCTCAATGCGGAACTTGAATAGTTCTTTTGCGATACCCATCACGTAATACCAATCGAAATATATCGTCCCGGTAAATGTAAAGGAGACGCTATTAGATCTTGATATGTATAATGTTAACTAGTTTTCATATCGCATTGACCGAATTATGTAATTTTCCTAACTTTTTAATAACCTCTTATGTTTTATGTTTTAGAATATCGAAGAAACTGTCAAGGAAGACACAATTGTCGAAAGAGAAAACACACCTCCGAAATCAAAGGCGACCGAGGCTCCCGAAGATGAAATAGCGTCTGAAACAGAGACAGAATCTGATACTGACGAATCTGTACAAGCTGAGAAAACAATAAAGGAGGAAACTTCACAGGAATCACAAGAAACAACAAATGTAATTGAAACAACTGAACATGTTGAAATTAAAGAAATTGTGCATAAAGAGGAAACAACTGTTACAGAAAGAGAATCATCGAGCATAGCTAAGGAAGAAAGTGAAACGACACCTGTGTCAGCTGAGGAGAAAACTGAAAATAAAGAAGAGAAGTCTCCATCCCCCTCCCCTGTTGAACCGGCTCAATCAGTTGCGGAAACAACTAAAGCGGATACCCCGATATCGCCCGAGGCTGAGCCAGCTGAGGAGAAAACTGAAAATAAAAAAGGGGCGAACATCATTGTTGAAAATAAAACTGTCATAACAAAAGAAGTGAAACATGAAATAGTTACAGAAAAAGTAGAGACAATAAAGACAAATATAGAAGAGCAACGTCCTGAGAAGTCTCCATCACCCTCCCCCGTTGAACCTTCTGAATCAGTTGTTGATACACCAAAAGCGGATACCCCGATATCGCCCGAAGCGGAAGAGCCAGTGACGGAACAAACACCACCGAGAGACGAACCAGTACCCCCACCTATAGAAGAATCTAAGGTGGAACCGGAATCCGAAAAACCAGTTTCTCCAGCTCCACAGATAAAAGAACCGCCGAAACCAGAAGAGTTTCTCAAAACTCCTGAACCAATGGAAGAGGAACCATCCAAAGCTCCTTCTCCTGCTGTCCCAGATACTCCGGATATTGAATCTCAACCCGTCAAAATCAAACCACCTGAAAGGAAAAAGAAAGACGATGCCTATGTAATCAATGAACTGGAGAAATTTCTCGATAATACATTGGATTCGGTTTTGAATCCTGACAAAGATTCTGGACCAGCTCCAGATTTGGACCCAGAAGAACTTGAAGATTTATTGTATGGTGAGAAAGCTGAGGAAATTGATAACTTTCTCAATTCCGTATAATTGTTGTCATATTATGAATTCAACGCATATATATGTTTAATATCAATAGTATACTGCCATGGTATATAATTTGTGGTAGTTACAAACCAAACGGAGTTATCTGAATTCGGGAAAATACTGCGTTCTCTAATTTGTGGAATATATGCATTTCTTAAGATAGTATATATGTATTCAAACGATTCTGTGATAATATATTTGAATGTGGTATTTAATGTGTCAAATAGTTTGGTCCAATAAAGTAGGCCATTTTAACACATTGAAAGGAAAAAATAACATATGTCAAGGAACTCGTTTGATGAGTTCAACTGTATTTGATGAGTTACTCAATAAGTAATTTACAATAAATCGTGAACAATATGAACGACCAATGACAATTATATGTGCTGTGAAAGAAAGCAAATTTCATTATGCCATTTAAAATTGAGGTTGTGAATCAATTTGATTTTCATTGACATAAATTACTTATATATCTATATATACATCATTTAATGTAGTAAATTTTCATTGACATAAATTACTTATATATCTATATATACATCATTTAATGTGGTAAATTTGTATGTATCATTAAAACCTCTCGTATTATCATTTCATATTACCGCAGGCAAAAAAAAACGAAATTAAATTCAACAGGTTTATTAGCCTTAATTCATAGTTTGGCGACAATATTACTTATATTAAAGTGAAACCTCGAATATGAATTTTAAAAACTATATGTTGATTGATTTGTTTCCACTCATTAAGTATGTATGTAAGCATTTTGAATATGAGTCAATTTGTTTTGCCAGCACATTAAGTCAATAAAACATTTAATTATCTGTTTTTCTTTCCTATAATCATGTGACCATCATACAAAAGCAATTAAACTTCTACTTACCAATAAACATAGATCTATGGACTAACAAATTTCAACTCGTTCAATGTTGTACGTTATATCAACAAGATGCTATATTGTATAACTGTTCAGTTCTGATCGTTCGAAGCATGCAAATACTCGTTTGCAACAAACAGTTGAATGTCAATATGTTCTATATTACAAACGTATCTTACATATTGTACGTACCATCTATAGAATAATGAAATGAAATATCTTTAAGATATATGTTGATAGGTAGACCAGACAGGACTAAACTGAATGGCATTATTGTGCTTATGCTATCGATTGATATTCTTAATTTATTTGCTTGGTCCAGGACAATTCACCCCCCCCCGTCCTCAACGGATAATTCTACACAAGACAACCCAACCCTCCCCATTTACAAAACGTAACAAATATATCCTTTATCTTTTTTATAATGTATTCTTGTTCAACAATTTAATTCCAATGTGTCATATTGCATATGATTATTTTAAATCCAAGTTTGTAATGAAACAGCCAAGAGAGGAAATCAAAACAATTCGATGGGAGTAAAATTCAGGATTGAAATTAATAACGAACAGATGTCTGTCGCCAGTCTTTGAGCTAAACTGACTTGATAAGCTGTCTTTATTTAATAAAATTCTTAAAATACCAACTAAGTGTTTTAGTCATAGTGATTTTTCAAATATATATTTTCATTCTTGTCACACCGATGCGTTATTGGTATGAAGCGTCTAGTGAAAAAACGTACAGTATCATGTTATAAAGCGCTATAAAACACAATCTACAAACAAATTGATAACTGCCAGTGGTGGTAAACGAACCCCCGGGTTTAAGACAAAAAAAATAGAAATGCAATTTAAAACTCTTTTAAAACTCTCCTATGGACATTATGAAATATAATAGTCTTGTTTCTGCCATTATTTATGCAAAAAGAAAAAGTTTAAAATATAGCGCTATTAAATATAACAGCGATATTCTTATAGACTTCGAAAACATAAATTTTCTTTCCCTTAATGATATTCATATACCTTTTCAATGTGGTAAATCTAAACTATTTTTCAACGAATATATACAATACTTATCTGAGAAACAAACTAGTATCGCCTACTGGCAAAACAATACTGAAGTGTCTACTAAAGAATTTATTCAAAGTTTATCTCTCGTTAGAGCAAGTTGTAAAGAAGTTAAATTAGTTGAATTCCAATAAAAGGTTTTTCATAATTTTGTCAATGTTAACCGAAATTTGTTTAAATGGGGGCTTATCAATAGCCCTAAATGTGTCAATTGTGAAAATGAAGAATCCGTATTACACTATCTGTTCAGATGTGAAAACGTGAAAAAAAATATTGAACAAATTGTAGACTATATTAACAGCTATATTGAGCATGAAATAACATATAATGAAAATACATATATTTTTGGTGTAGGAGATAAAGA
>LQRL01081490.1:430-11555 GCA_001703475.1 Hydroides elegans | reverse complement strand
CTTTGTGGCGGCCTCTCCCTGTTCCTGTTGCTGCTGCTGGGTTTCATTCTCAGCCAGCACTGAAAACAAAATTAAAGTAAACTTACTGGCCGGAAAACAACTTCAACCCTTATATATATTATTTACTTACTTTAGTATTTTTTCCATTTTTTTCTGCAGCATACACAGGTTTTTAAATGTGTCCCTTTTACAAATTGTCGTTTAAATCTTTTAAATGTATGCATAGAGGTCTGTGAAAAATAATAACAAATATTTGTCCGGATTTTTTTTTCTGATTTTGATGAATAGATAATTCCCTGTTCTCATTTTCTACTTTGACATTTAACTAGTTTTCGGACCAATGTTTGACACTTTTTCCAAAATAATTTCTACAGTTTCTATCGGGATTTGTTAAAATGAATTGACTTAATTAGGAGGTAAGTCTACTTAACAATCAGGATCGTCACTGAGTATCGCACAAATTTTCGAATAATGAGCCATGTTTTTGCCGTAAAATTTGAACTATACAAAAATGTACGAAGATATGCGTAAATATGGTCATTGAAGGACAGAAAAGGAATTCATTTTTGTGCAAAATTTGAGGAAATAAAACGCGTCCGATCTCGTCATTTGATTTGATTACATTGCATTGATGCGCATGCATACAAAACTGTGATTACAAACACCTAAAGGCTCTGCTTACATTAAAAATCGCTATTTGCGCGATTTTTTTCACTGTTTTCTTTATTTGGAATAGCAAGACAAGATAATTGCTGGAAAATGCCCCGCAAAGAAAACAATGAAGATCGCAACATGCGATTTCAAAATCGCTCATTGAATATAACCAGGGCCTTACACGTCAATTTGGGTTTACGCTAATGGCGCATTTCTAAATAAGAATAAAGTTAACAATGATTGTATGATTATTGAATAACGAGTCTTTTAATTTCCATATTTCATCAAAAATATTACTGACTTTTCTTAAAGTATATTCGTAACCGTAAAAACACAAAGATTATATATTATAACGTTATTTTAATTGAAATACATTGTTACTATAGTATTATTAAAATATATCTATAATTTTTCAAACCTGCAGCAACAAACAACGCAAAACCCAAAATCCTTATCATTATGATGTCGTTCAAAAGCCTCCAACGCTACAACTAAATTCAGGCTTTTTAATTCTAGGCCATTTATATGTCAACTCTAAATTTTACTCGCAGATAATTTTCTATTTTACTCGAAACCAATTTTCAAGTCCGTATTGCTCACGTGTCGTTTATTTTCAAGGCGAGTGGATCATTATATTGTCAAGCAATCGCATCAAACGGAGAAATTATCAAGCATGCTGGTGTATTCTGAAAGCAAATAGATCATTTTGAAATTGTTTTCTGTTCATACACATAGTCTCCGTTTTTACACACCAAAAAACGAATGAAAATTGCCAACCACTGATAGAGAGTGGCTAGAAAGTCATTTGTTTTATAAAGAACATGTTTGAGCATAAAAAATAATAAAACCATAATTTTTAATATATAACCCGTATCTATTTGTCGAGTTTGCAAGTCTAACGTTAAACTATATCGCGAATCAAATGATAATAAGAACTATTATATATACTATATATTTATCAAGAGGAGTAGTTTTTTTAATAATCACTCCATAAACATTCTATTTTTATGATAATCGTTAAAGTTATTAATGAATTTAGCGCAAAGAGATCTTCGATGTCAGATGTCATTATTCATTAAGACATTTTAGAAAGCAACGTCGTAGTTACATTAAGTTCGTATCAACGTATGCTTGCGTTGTTGCAACGTCCTTAACAACAAAGCAAGATTACCTCATGAGCTGTTCCTCAAAAAAGGTGTTCCCCATGAAATTCGGTTGGCTTGGAAATTTAGACCAAATAATTTCTAGCTTTGAGATTTGAATAATTTTGGGAACACCTGTTTTGATAATTTCTTAATTTTCGTAATAATACTTTCGTCAATACTTATTTAAACATTGATTGAACTTGCATGCAATCGTATAATAAACTTTTATTATTAATATATGATAATATGTAGATTAATATATAGATTTATATATAGATTAATATATAAATTAGCAATATTCAACATTTCCAGTTTCGCAAAAAGGTGTAACTTTTCTGTTCCAAGCTTGCTAGAATAGAAGAAATAGGCTGGACAAAGTGAACACCCTTTAGCAAAAATTATAATATTCTTTAAAAAGATTATTTTGCTGCTGTTCTGTTTGGTCGCGGACGTCGGATCAACAATACCGAAGTAGCACGCCGGAAAACTCTCATTGGACGTGGGGACATATGAGGACGTCAATAAAACTGCCATATGGACCGAAATAGCAACTTAGTTTCTGCGTCACTTTCGAAAGTGGCATTGTGCGGATGACCCTTTTTGGTTGGGAACGAGGATGCGATATATATTGCTGAATGACAAGGTTCCCTGAAATAATGTTCATAATAGCCAAATAAACAAATTAATATTTAAAAGCTCAACCGTTACTTTCTCAGTCCAAGAGTCAATACGTTGAATATGTATGATTAAATTACCCTGATACGATCACCATTATACTGGTAGCGCCATTTACCGAGCAAATACCGAGTCTCCATTTTAATGACTAAATAAACCATTTGAACCCATGTTTCAGTGTGAAAAGCATACATTGGTCCCGTTAGCAGAACGAATGAGAGATTATGTGCTGGTTTCTTTGAAAATGGTTTGTTTTGAGTAGAATTGATATGTTTTTACTGTTTTTCGGTAGAATTTAAGTAATATACACAATGAATAATTGCAATAATTATTATACATGTAGATACAGTGTTGCGCTGTCCTAACGTCTCGATTCCTAAATCGTTTAGCGTTTAGCGTTTAACTTTTAAGGGTTTGCAAGATCAGAATATAGCTTTTAACGTTTAGCGTTTTTGCGTTTGACGTTTAGCGTTTAGCGTTTACCGTTTAGCGTTTAGAGTTTGAAAAAGGGAAGATAGAGGTTATGATAACTAATGATGGCCTTTATATTACCCTCACTCATATGGATGGCTATGATTTGGCGTTTAGCGTTTAACGTTTAGAGTGTAACATTTAGCGTTTGTGCGTTTAGCTTTAACGTTTAGGGTTTAGTGTTTAGCGTTTGCGCGTATAACCTTTAGCGTTTAGTGTTTGCCACGATAAATTAGTAATGCGCGCGACTGTATATTCAAAAGTTTAAGTTTTTTCATAACTTTTTTTCATGATAATTTCTGATATTCTCTTTCCGTAAAGCGCAGAAAAACACACACTTTGCGCTTTATTTTAACATTTGCAATCAGAATTAAATATATACAAATAAGATCCTAAACAGTTCGGCTAAGTTTAGCTGTCATCGAATAGGTTCCAACATACAGTTCTTTAATAAAAACTTCTATGCACAAAACGTACATCGCCCTTTCGAACTCAAAAGTTCTATCGGTAAGTAATCGGTAATTAATGTAATTTATTCTATCTTGTCTTCGATGAAACCAGTTTCCATCTGTCCCCGCTTGAATCCGTAACTGCAACGTCCAGGAGCTACACATACTTGACTCTGTGTACAACAAGTAGAGCCACAACATGTCTGTAATAAAAATGTTTATTATCATTATTTTCAAAACCGTACAAGGCACTTATGATAATTAAATCTCGAAGAGTATTTTTCCGTTTTTACTGGAGACGTGTTTTATATGATATGTGATATTGAAAAAATAACTGTTTTTATTTTTCAATTTCAGTTTCAATTCATTTTCCACCCACACGGCAAAACTAACAAATTAAAAGCAACCAATGCTCGTTTTCACAAAACGCTTATTTTGCACTTAACACAATGTTACACTGAACCCTTCAATTGCATTCTGCGAAATTCGCACAACGCCATTGTAACATTGTAATGACGCGGCCACTACAAATCCCGGACAATCGCCCCCTTCCCCTAATGCCAATCCCCCATGACAACTCCATCCCCCTTTTTGGTAGGGCAATTCACCCCCAAGATAACTATCCCTTTACAAAACAAACGAATTGCATATAAAGATTTAAAGCTGAAACTGCAGGATTTTTGTTTTAATACAAGCAACCATTGAAGAAATGAGATTTTTTTTGTCATGGGGGAAAACGGTTTCTCATCTTTTCGTGTTTTGATTCTAAAAGAATTGTTAAAACATATATATATATTTTTACCTGGCCATACGAACAACAGGTTGTCCCACAACACGTCGTTCCCGAAAGACAGCAGACGTTACTCTCAGGGCAACAATGTCGGCCTGAAATACACAAGAACATTTTTACTAATATTACGCATAAAAATTGACCTAGCATGGATCAAAACCGGACACAGAGGGGCCTTTGGTCAATATATCACGACTAATTAGAAGTCTAGGTTATTTGACGGTTTCATGGAATGTGTGTTGACATGTTACCGCCTATAAGTTCCCACTCGGCAAAGGTTTGTCATATTCACGTTATGTTGACGTCATTTATATACGTCCTTTCTTGGTCCTCTATATTGTGTAATTTTGGCGGACGCGATTCTAAGACGTCGCTTCGCCGTCAATATCTGAGACCCAATGGGCTTTCAGCGAAAGACGTCTGTTAAGACCCTAAATGCGACGTCCTAAAGTCGTCCGCATTTCGTCGTATATAAGTGTTTTAAGGAAGTCATTTTATGACGTTATTTAAATTGCTCGCGCATTTGTATTTGAAAATCTTAAATATATTTTATACAGATATCATATCTAAACATTTTTGGCGAAAATGATAGATACTCAATTGATCCATCATATTCCATTTTGAAAACGACACATTTGGAAGTAAAAAGTGTCGAAAATATTTTTTCTAGGGGTATTCGCAATGATGTTTAACAGTTAGTTCAATCTGTAAGTCTGTCCTTAACTGGGGTCCTAGTAAAGTCGAATCACGTCCCGGCCAGAATACAATGTAATTACAAAGTCATATTGCGATGCCAATGGTACATTTAATTATAATTACAACGTCATAAGTACAACTTTATAGCACGTCATCACGACGTCTAGATTAGGACGTTGTGTTGACGGGTTCATACTTCGCGTCATTACAACACGTCGTTTAGACGTCATTTAAAGACATGGATGGGACGTCTCATGTTTAACCTCTAACTTTGGAATTATAATCATATTCATTGTTGAGAAGAACTTATCAATAAATTTGATGTAATTTAATTGCTTTAATTTTATTAATCATATTGGATATATCAAATGAATACTATTATTGATTTTAAACCATTTACAAACCTTGAGCACAACAGTAGTACCCACAGCACGTTGTGGTCGCAGGGCAACATCCTCCGCCCTCACAACAATCCTCTCCGTTACCACAACAACTGCCTTGGCAACACGATTGAGTATCTAGGCAGTAAAAGGTGCCATCGCAGTGTTTGAGGCCCTGTAATATCCAAATATAGATAGATTACAGGCGCTGCTCCATGAAATATTAAACCGAGACGTATAGAGTCAGACCATGCGGAGTCACTGCGCGCGCCCACTCTTTATCAGCGCCTTGAATGTCATAAAACGATACTGAACATCTTATTTTGGTTTTACTATTTATTTTTTATATATATTAAATTAGAGAAAAATTATTATTTCAAATTGCTATATAGGTTTTTTACTGCCTCTTTAATCATTTTTAGCTACTTACATTCTATTGGTTTTGCGAAAGTTAACAACATTTCGACAATTATATGCTATTATAATTCTATCCTTTTTTCTGAAATACTGAGTGTATGTTATTCAGTTCTGAACTATATTGATAGATTGATATTATTCAATTACCATGATCTCGTGAAATGAGATGTTGGGTGAAGCAAATGCGTTCGACGTCTTTTTGACAACATCATCCTGAGTCTCTCCTGCAAGAGCAGAAGCTGAAATTCAAGCGCATGAATTTAAATCATTTAAGAAATTATTGTATAGTATTAATTGCTCAAAATAATATCCATTGCGTATGCAAGATTGGTTTAAAGAACAATTAACAATAAGTAAAAGTTTTTTTTTAGTTTTAATTATTTTCTTAACCCGATTATCAAGGTTAGATATAGGGACAATTCTTGTAGGAACAGGCCTAGAGAACTGTTTTCATGTAACATATTTTATATAACGTCAAATGTATGGGGTTATATACTTATAATAATCAATGGCAATAACTTACCAATCACAGTTGATAAAATGAAATATAATATCCACATGATACCAAATTTGTTACGATGTGTTGAGATGAAAATACGTTGAATTCCATCGATGATTTGTATTTTACACATTTATTTGATTTCGTTCATGCCAAGTATCACAGTCATGGATAATTTTCCATTTTACTCAATTTATTACATGTTAATGGTATTTAGTTAGAATTTCTAACGGGTATAATGTCAAATAGCTAGAGTTAATGGGGGTCGTAAATTAGTAGATTGATTGAGCATGAAAGTTGCCTAATAAACCATCAATGACATTGGAATAGTTATGTTTTACTCAATATCTTACACTATTTATAACTTAAACGATATACAATTCTTATTAACTCTTATAAAACAGAAACCTGCCTACTACATCATTTTGAACAAAATATGGAAAGTTATAGATTGAGCAATGAGTAACGAAAATAAAGCGATTCGATGTTACTGATTGTATTTAATGTAGATTTCATTACTTTATTTCGAAAATATAATATTAAAGTCAAGCGATGATTAAAACTCGTATTTTTTTCGTATATTTATAAACAAATCTCAGGCAAATGTTTACATCATCATAATTCATTAAGTTTATTTCCCAATTATCAAGTAAAAGCATCCCTTTTGAATCAGTATCAATGATAAAAAACAAGAAAAGTAGTTAACCAAACAGTTCATATTATTTTGTTTTAAACGTAATTCTCTATTCAGCGTATCGGTCTAAAAGTTCCAATATCGTTCGTTCGGCATATCGTTCGGCATTTCAAAATATATCAGTCAATAGCTTCTTGAATTACTTCTTGCTGGTATTTAATTACACTTATGGACAGTTTCAACCGAAGAAAGTTTCAATATCGTTCCCCAATACATCTATTCAATATATCAGTTTAAAAGTTTAGGAAGGCCCATTTAATTAAACGTTTTTTTTTTCAGCCGAAGAAAGTTCCTCGCTTTGCTGAAACCACGTGACATATGTTTCCATCGGCACAAATCGTTCCACGTGGACAACAAAGGGAGCCACAACATTGCTGAAAATAATGAATGAGTGAATAGACATTTTAAAATAATAAAAATGAAATAATCTAATAATAGAACAAAACAATCTGGATAATTAATTATGAATAAATTCTTTATTTTTTATGAAAGAAATGGTTTGGAAATCTTTAACTCAAAATTTATATGATTGATATAAAATTCGTTCACAGCAGCAATATGCCTTTCTTAGTCGTGATATGCAAAAATAAGATGGAAGCAAAGGGCATATATACTACAAAGATGAATATAGTGAATTTTGAAAAAGAATCAATATTTTATTCTGAGGTATCAAACATAGACTATGGTGGAATTTTACACTACTGTGCGTTCGAAAACGAATACCACCGTTTATTAGTGATTGTTAAAAAATGAAATGTCCTTTCGTTATAATAATTACAAAATCTTATAAAACTTGTCTTGCTGCAATAATATTTACAATTTGCAAGAATCTACCTCTTTCCTAAATATGCCCTATATTGGGAATGGGAGCAGATTTCGATGTTGAAAACGGCTAAGTCCACCATTAACTTTACATGGTGGACTTTCAGTCCCAAAAAGTGATCCAATTCCCAATATAGCGTAGAATGGAGGATTGAAAATTGAGCCGGGTTTCGGCATAGGCTGGAAATCATTTACAAATTAAAAATCCAAAAATAAATCTATTCATGTCAAACTTTCACAGAAGGGAAATCATTCATTTGCAAATGCAATGCAATAAGTGTTTCTCGAAAATAGACTACAACAATATTTTAAATATTTTTTTATGAAAATCACCACTTACCACTCAGCTCAAGAATGTTAAATTGGGCTACCCCTCGTATAGGTAACATCACATATGATGATATCACAAAAATAGCTAATTCTATTGTCATATGTGTTGAACCGTCATATAACAATGTTACTAATAACAGAGTCTACCTCACTGACCAGAGGGCAACCAATGTGAAATGGCTATTGCCCTAATATGCGGGAAGAGTCTATTTAGTTAAATACGTGTTCCTTAGAATTCATCATGTTGATTGTTTAGAATCACATATTTAATATTGAATAAAGTTTGAATTATTAAACTTAGATAAAACTATAAAAGGCAAGGCAATGCCTAAATTCAAAAGATTGACCGAAGACGAAATGGAAAATGCTGTTTTTTTATGTCTCAAATGGAGGATCCGATAAAATGTCCCCACCCTCACGTGAGCTAGTCTTTTAATACAGTCCGTCGACTTACGTTACGGTCATTAATGACGTCATAGCAACGTCATATTGCGACGTCAACGTAGTGTCAATATTTCAACGTCATTTAGACGTCATTTATACATATTCTATGACGTCATTTTAATACAATGACTCGCCATCTTATTTTTATCGAAGTGACGTCATTATCACGTGACGGACGTCGGAACGTAACACTTTTCATCATTGTTATGTTCTTTTTAAGCGTTCGCATTTCCTAGTTTGCCTATCCTGCGAGAATTGCGAGTCAATATGTACAGATGTTATAAGGAGGAAGGGTAGCCCAATTTTCCATTCTTGAGCTGAGTGGTTAGTGGTGATTTTCGAAAAAATATTTTGTAGTCTATTTTTGAAAAACACTTTTTGCAATGTATTTGCAAATAAATGATCTCCCTTCTGTGAAAGTTTGACATGAATAGATTTATTTTTGAATTTTTAATTCGTAAATGAGTTCCAGCATATGCCGAAACCCGGCTCAATTTTCAATTCTCCGTTCTATATTAAGGAAAGAGGTAGATTCTTGCTATTTGGAGTGTAATTGCGGAAAAGCAAGTTACATAAGGTTCAGTGATTATTATAACGAAAGGATATTCCAATTTTAAACAATCGCTAATAAACAGTGATATTCGTTTTCAAAAGCACAGTAGATTTACCTCGCCAGCTTCGCAGCATGTTTGTCCACAACATTCCTCTTCCTTTCTACAACAGTGCGAGTCAACTGGGCAACATTTTTGATCTGAAATGTTATATGTGTTTCTAGTCTAAATTTCGAATAAATGGATTGATTAAAGCAATATATAATTGATTTGATTGTACTTTGGTTGTGAAAATAGAATAAAGGAATCCGGAACTTATATCAATAACATTAAGCAGTTCCATGCAATACAAGTTGTATAATAAAATAACAATCCGAATAGTTATATATTGTAACTTTGTATGGTGCATATATCATCGACCCAAGTGTGAGACATTTGCTAGATAAACGTCTGTTTAAGATAGACACTATGCATGTTTTATCAGTTTTTTATTATCTGATTTCTTTACGTTTACGTAAATGAAATCATATATCATTTTCGTGCGGTTTTGAACCGCAACCAACTTATGGATTTTGTGGAACACTTTACCTTATCAACCAGACTTCCTACATAGCTAGAAGAGATATCAGCGCGTAAATTATGCTTTTGTGTTTATGCTCGTATAGATAAATATATCAAATGTTATTTTGCATGATAAATACAAGCATTTTAAAAGAATCCATATTCCAAAACGGGTCAGATTTTCCCTGAAACGCTGCCAGCACTGTACGACTATACCCGTCCCCTATTGGTTAAGACGACATCACATGACATAAACAGCATGCATTTATGCATCTTGCTCTTATGACGCAATACAGACACTCTATTGACTGCAGCTGTCAATCATAAGGCACACCCCCAGGGGCTGCACAGTTATGCACAGTGGGCGGGGCCTACGCTACTAACGGGAAGAAATGAGTCATATAATAAACACGTGCTTTCTGGGCGTGGTTTGTTATTGTTTATGTATGACGCAACAACTGGAAAAATACAGAAAATTTATTGCCTCAAATTTTCACTATGTCAGACATGTAATAAATGCCTTTATTGAGGCGTGCTGCAGTGACTATTTTTAGAGAAAAAAATCACTGCTTTAATGTTTGATCAATTTGAGCACTGGGAAGTAGATTTTTGATGTTGTATAATAAATAGACAAAGGCGTGAAACAGTTATTCGATTTGCTTGATGGCAAATGATAATTTGGCTCTTTCATGAATATGAAAATAAGTAAAAAAAAATATTATGATTTAATAAAAGATCTATATTCCCAACGCAATCCTAATTGGTAATGGTGCGAGTTCTGTTTTACATTGCAGTAATGTCTGAAGCATTTTTAAAAATAATTATCTTGTAAACAAAAGAAAAGAAATTAGATTCTCATATTCTATGAATATATCTATCTAGTTTCGTGATTTAAACTCTATACAGAATAAAATTTTCGCCGTTAAACTTTCGCTCTAAAATATTAAAAACTTGAAAATAGTATATGTAGATTATTGGTTTATATGGTTTGTTTGTTTTATATGAACCAATGTTATGTTGTTAATTATGTGTGAAAGTTTGGTTGCATTACAAGTAATGGTTGCATAGAAATTGCATAATTTGTGAAAATCGCCGCGATTTGTACTTAAAGTTTAGTATCAAAGCAACCATTAGAAATAATGCGGCCAAACTTTCTTACATGCTAAAAAACACATTAATGTTTCATATAGTAATAAACAATTATATAAAAGTGAAACTTCACCAGAACCGCAGCAATAATTTCCGCAGCAAGATGTAGTCATGTGACAACATCCTTCGCTAGGACAACACACTTGCCCGAGTTCACAATATCGGTTCTTGTTATAGCACTGTATATAATGACGCTAAAACGAAATAAAAGATTTTATTTATATTAGATCTAAATTGTTTATAGGTAGAGGCGGGGCGATCGAGACCATTTCCCTTTCCTTATCCATTATTTGGGCAACACACTTGTCCAAGTTCACAATATCGGTTCCTGTTATAGCACAGTATATAATGACGCTAACAGAAAAACATATTGGTATTACTTGTAGATATATACAGGT
>LQRL01081482.1:14736-26513 GCA_001703475.1 Hydroides elegans | reverse complement strand
AATACCAAGTGTACGATCAGATATAACATTCTAAACGCACTGCACCACTTTTTGATAAACAGCAACGCATGTGGTATATTCTGTTTGAGAGCCTTATCATAACTTTGAATTTATTCTTGAATCAGAGCACGTTTCATTTCCCGTAAATGGTTGCTATAAACAACTTGCTGAGATATAAAAATAACATGCTGTGCATACCACATTTTCGTTTCGCATATATAGATTAAATAACAAAGCACGTTTCACACTTTTTTATCCCACATATTATGCCTGTCTCACACAACTGACAAATCGCATTCTTGACATATACTTTACACACAGACCAAATGACGAAACAAGGCACCTACAGCAGCTACGGAACAAGCAGTGAGCATGGATCTGATCCGGATACCGAGAGCCACGGTGGCCGCCGTAGTTACTACTCAAACGGCGAATGGGACCCGTATCGTATGTGCAAGTTTTTTTTTTGCTGTTTTATTTCGTTTTTGACATTTCGATATTTTACAAAGTGGTAACAACGTGTGCCACGTCGCATTCTTACAATTTACATACATGTAAATGTATTCACATTCATGCTATACTCACTCCTGCGAGTAATAACAGGAAAACACAGAACCTTGAATAGGTGGATTATGTTCTAGCGTAAAATAAGGAAATGAATAACTGAAGCAATTCGATAAAGCCATGTCGCTATTGTCTGATGTTCTCGCCTGCGATTGCGGGCAATATTTAAGTAAGGCGATATGAATGCAGTAATGCTTGAGATCACAGTTTTTGTCTTACTTTTTGTATTAATTTGTTTAAAAACAAACATATTTAACAAACCAACTTAACAGGGTATGGTTTCCGACCAATGTTCAATCAGGGAACAAATATATTTTTCTTTAGGCATAGTTATAGTTACGTTTTAAAAGGCAGCTCTTGTATCTTCCGATGCCTCTCTAAAGTGTTACTTCTTCGAAAAAGCCTGCCTTTTAAAAAAAACGATACTAACAATTTTAAGTTTTCATAAGGATTATGTCGAAAAGCACGACAAGCTACGTTTAAAAAAAATGAAAAAGGCGCAGTGGCCTTATCCCTTTAATTTCTACCTAGACCCGGCTTCCGGTTACGATTCCGTTCCCACTACCGATTCCGTTCCCACTACTCAAGGCCCATGCGTTGATGAAGTGATTGAACAGACTTGCCAATGCGACTGCAGATGCGCTGACATCAACTGCGGTAGGTAGTAATAAAGCCTTGCGTTTTTTAAACTTGGTTTTGGAAAGAGCTTCAGAGCTCATGTTCAGGTTTTATGCACTAAGATTTTAAGAACCGACTGTGACAAAATGTAGATCTTATTGCCTTGGTTTTGGCAATTTTTGACAACACAACATGATGAGCATTTTTTTAATAATGTGATAATTGAATTATTTCGAAGAATTCATTTTCTATTTATAAATAATTATTGAATGAATAACTTTCGATTTTAAGATAACATCCGATTATTTTATTTCATTTTGACGACAAGTGATCGTATTATCATACAATATTCATTTTATCACGTATATTTTTAATAATCAATCATAGTTGTTTATGCATTTTTCTTTTAAATTGTAGTTCAAATGGCGTATTAGGATCAAGGAGTCATCCAAACCAACCTTTCAAGATTTAAGCACCAAAAAAGTTGATACTGTGTTTATTGCTTTCATGAACTTTGACTAAGCGCATTTAATATGTATGCTCAATGTTAGATGGGTAAATGATAATTAAATAAAATCATTCAATCGAAATAAGTATTGTTTTCTTGTATGATTTTAAAAACTGCTATGCATGCATAGCGAAATGAGGCTATGAGCAAAACATTTTATATTAAAACAGATATGATGTCTATAGCTTACCATAAGAAAAAGTTCATGTCAAATAAATATGAATCCACCCCAAAAAGTCTCCGGCCAAAAAGTTTCCAGCCATAAAGTCTCTAAAAGTGACATGATGTGCCAAAAAGTCTCGAGCCAAAAAGTCTCCGGCCAAAAGGTTTCCAGCCATAAAGTTAACAAAAGTGACAGTATGTGCCAAAAAGTTTCCGGCCGAAAAGTCTCTAATCATAAAACACTTTGTATGTTTTGAATTAGCAAAAACGTTTTTTTTTTCTTTTAATTTCTACGTTTTAATAAAATGCATGGATATATCTATCATCAACTAGAACTTGTATTGAGACAGTCAGTTATCAGACTCTTGCTTATCGTCTACATTCACAATCAGATGAAATAGTCTTGAGAATCGGATGCGGCCATATGGATTCAAGCTAAATGGATTTCAAACCTGGATTTAAAGGAAACTGCTTCAACTGTATATCTGAAATTAGTTTGTAATCTAGGTCTCGTATGTTATTGGAACACAATGTCCAATTTTCATAATATTCCATTCAGAAATAAACCATTTAACAATAATATTATAAATTGCATTAAAGAAGATCAGATTGAGAATCTACAACAACCAGTCTGAATCACAGAACATTACTAGTATATTATCAATAAAATTGTACTTAAACCCATATTCTAAGATTTATTTATTTATAAACACGTAGATATCCTTGGACTCATTAATAAATTTTGGAGTCTTTTTGGCTGGAAACTTTGTGGCACATGCTGTCACTTTTAGAGACTTTATGGCCGGAAACTTTATGGCCGGAGACTTTTTGGCTGGAGACTTTTTGGCACATAATGTCACTTTTGGAGACTTTATGGCCGGAAACCTTTTGGCCGGAGACTTTTTGGGCGGATACCAATAAATATACACCAAAACACGGCTAGTGGCATTTGAACTTGAACCCCAGATCACAAGATATAAAAGATAGAACAAATGACAAATAAAAGATAGACGTGACGATAAGAATATCCATTTGGCATGACGAGTGCAAAATGTCCATGAAGAAATATGCAAAACGTGACTTTTGTGATGATGTGCCATGCCAAGTAACTTGCCATGCATTCTTCAATTCGAAACGCAAATATTATATTGTAGATAAAAGAGAGCACATTGTTATCTTATCGACAAAAATAGATTTAAATATTATGACATTAAACCTATCTGCAAATACCATAAACATTGCAAAACAAATAACATAGATGCACTAACGTGAGCCTTGCTTAGAGGTTAAGTGCATATAACTCAGACAAATATAACATTATATCGATATTTGATCGGAATAATAAGTTTTACATTTATACAAGCGATAATTTGATAAGACCTAATGCAATTTATCGTCTTCTGTATGCTATTATATGCTCTTTTGGTTAGATATCATTCCTCTTTGTTTTCTTCTCGAATTGCTCATTTGCTTAAAATAAATAAAATAAGCTGAATTACACGGGAGGGTTTATGCATCTTTTCTGCGTCATTCATGAGGCATTTTTTATATGCCTTAGTCACAACTTACATTTAGATTAAATAGCACTATAAATAACAATCTCACAATGTATGAATCTTTTGTAATTACAACATAAACGGCAAACCTGAAAATGCAAATTGGAGTATAAAGTTTTCATGGAAAAATCTGAATAGGTTGATCCTCCTCTTGGCCTTCTGCATGACAACATGCATTTCATGTTTTGTTAGGTTTAAGAAGGATTTTCCATGATTAAAGAATAGCTAAAATTGGGCTGATAATGGTAGCACCATTTGTTGCTTCTCACAATTCCTCATATTTTCAAGAATACTCTTTGTTTTAGATAATTCAAGACAAACATGGAAAATGGCGGTATAAATGCTATTTTGTCCGATTTTATGAAAAGTTTAATTTCCCGTTAATGGCATTGTTACATTAACGCTGGGTAATGCGATCAAATGTGATCATTTTTTTCTGTATAATATTTGCTGGTTGACATATTTATGTTAAAAATTAATATTATTTATCGCTTTTGCTGGCGATGGAATAGAAGAAATTTTAAACTTGACCTCAACATCAAACGATAATCAATCAAAAGTAATATTTCTGTTGCTACTGGTTCCCTAACTACAAAGTAGAAATTGTTTGGGCCAATTCAAAGCCAATCCGTTATCTCATAACTTATTTACGGTGAAAGCAGTGACTTTAGAAAATACCAGTAACAAAATCATTGTTAAACAGCATAGAACACTAATCAGACAATAACTATAACTCTCTTTCTCTCTCTTCTCCCTCTATACCTCTCTCTTCCATATATATTATATCTATTTATAGTGTTTATCTTATCTACTTCGCTATCCATTCGTTGTGAATTGTATTCAACAAATAGTTTTTAATAAATATTTTTCTATTTTGAAAAAAAAACAGGTTTGATTAATGTAGGGGTACCAACAACACCACCCTCGATGGTTCATACTCCATTCTTATTACCCGGTGGCTTTGTTCTTACAGTGCCAATATATCTCATATTACCCTATTCAAGCGGTTAATAAATGAGGCAGAATAGTTTCCTCAGGAACACTAGATGACTAATTGAGCACTTTTTGACACCATTGTCACTACTTGTGAAATGGATTAAAGTGGTTAAGACCTGGACATATGTGAAGCGTTTTCTAGGTTTTCATGCTTTCAAAGATTTCCTTACGATCCAGTCACATTGGAAGATTTTTCGAGTTTTTTTTACAAATAAACCATGTTTTCTAGTGTATCCCTTATGGAACATTCAAAACGCACATAAGCGCTCGTGACGTTTTGAATAGGCTAGTCACGTTTTGATTTCCCGAAAGTTGTATATTGGAAAACATTACTTGTTTGGGGGAAAACGCTCAAAAAGCTACCAATATGCTCAGGCCCAGGGAAACACAGGAAACATTTATGCTTATTGTGTGTTTGATAAAGCATGATGTATTTTAGTGGTTCCCGAAATGAATCCTTCGAAAAGACACGATTTCGGAAAAGCAGTTGAAAAATGTCCGATAAAGCATTACGTGCGGCGAGACCAATTTATGATCAAGATATGCGTACATCAACGTATACTTGTCCAATCTTATTTCGATGTTTTCTATACATTCTATCCTCTATTTTCGTTGTTATTAGAACTTTTTTCAAAGTATTTTATCAACATTCAAATAGCATAAAAGCAAATAATCATATGCGTATTATAGAGCTTTACTTGTTTTCGAGAGATGTGTTCACTGTCAAATTTAATGGTAAAATGACTGTAATCGGTCTGTTGATCTATTTAAGCACGATATACGAATCATTCAATATAAAAACAATCGACATATTGATTGCAATTACGAATCGTCGCTTATTAGGAGCCTTCACTTTCTAAAGAAACCTGGTAATAAGTCGGTTATTTGAGATTACTCGGGATGCCTTCGTTTTAATCCCCTCTCGACTACGTCTCGAGGGCAATAAAAACTCATACATCCCTCTTAATCTCAAATAACCTATACATATAAGATCAAAATTCATGATTCATTATTGGACACTAAATACACCTTTTGATGGGCTTAGCTTTACTTTCTCCTTGGTTATCTTCTTTAACTTATTGGTGTTCATTTTTTCGGACACGAAGTTTATTTTACATATTATTCAAAGGAAGCATTGGTAGCTAAGATCTATCGTTCATTAAAAACAACTATGGCTATATCCTGTATCAGTCCCCATATGGTTAATTTCCCATATACGAACCACTCAAAGTAATATGTAAAAACGATGTTATTGTCTCCAGCACAAGAATAAAACCATCGGTATAAGGCCTATGTTGATCATTTTGATTGTTATTTATCACATGAACAATGTATAATTGGCCGACCCTGCTAAAGTTGAGAATCTAGATTGAATAAACACTTTCAAAAGTTGAATTGAGGAATTTCCTATAAATTTGATATCAGATATCGATCGTATGCTCTGTATATAGAAATGCATGTATACAGCATATATGTAACAGAGCTCGCTACAACGTTGCCCTGCTTGCTCTGCCTGCTTCTTTAGTCGTCCTCCTCCTGCTAGGTTTCGGAGCCTTCTGAGTTGTAACTGGCATAAGATGGAAGGCTGCTTCCAGCAAGAGGATGGGGGACATTCCATGCTCAAAAGCATACAAACTACTTGTATGTGCTTGTATGTGAAATAAAGTGCCAATACATGGATATGATTGGTGATGTCAAGTATACCACTTGCTTCTAGTGACATTTAAAGGTAGTTAAAGAAGCATAAACGGTCCGTGTACCTACCGTCCATTCGGTGTTTTCGACATGGTACTTGGTATAAAAACGTTTTTGATGTCAATGTCTTGGTATATGCAAAGGAAAAAGGAAAACAACAAAACCTGTTTAAGATTTTGTGTTTAATGCATAAAGAACAACAAAGGAAAAAGCTTTTTCATTTTTGCTTCTTTAAACATGATGTACATGATACAAAAAAGAGGGGCACCACCGCAAACACACGGGAATCACGTGGTGTTTGTTTATATTGTAATGATTTATTTTTAGAAATCGCCCTCAAAATATGTGTGCAAGAAATTACCACACATGTATTGTTTTAGTCAAAACCACGTGATTTAAACACTTGCGCGACAGTGGGGCCACCCTTTTTTATTCTTTATGCTCATGCCCACAAAACGAAAAAGGAAAAAGCAAACCCGTTTTGGTATATTGATTTTCGCGTGTTAACAATGAAGAGCAGTGAAGCGTTGTTATTGCCTTGTTGCTACTTAAAGCGCGTTAAACAAAGTAGTTGATTGCACAAGTATGTTGTATTTTATGGTTAGATGTGGGATGAATTAACACTATTTTTCGTTTTTCGTGCATTGCTTTCATCTCGAAAAACGAATGGACGGTAGGTACACGGACCATAAACTGCATTTGTACTTATCTACTCATCTTTTAAATACATAATATGTTCGAAGTGGATCAAAACGATGTTTAGAAGGTTCAAAGCCTATGAATCAATGTATCCTTAAATGAAGTTATCAATGTTATCAATGTAACATCAAATCAAGTTATCAATGTACCCATAAATGAAGGTTTTTATTTTATAAACTGCCTTTCTTTTTCTTAGATTTAATGTTAATAAGTAAGTGTAACCGATTGTTTTATAGTCGTCCATGGAGCGATTTGCTCCGTTACTTAATAGAAAAGTTTCTTGACATAATTGCTAAACCTATATATTCTCAGCATATAAGTTAAATATTTGCATTTTGCAATGCCTTTACTTTTCAATCATGATCGCACCGAATAAAATAAATTATATAAACATTTCAACAGACATTGGTTTAATAAGAATGGGTGAGAAGCATATCCTAGTTTTTGTTATGTGATGATAATCGTTTGCTATATTTGTCTTTGTAATTGTATATAGTTTTAGATATGTTTGGACCCTTAACTGTAGGAAACACGCAAATAGAAACACTAATTCTAAATTCACGTATTTTATTCCACAGCATCAAAGGTCCAACTACGACGTTGACGACGTAACGCAGTACGCCGGCCGCGATGACGTCACATCCGGCACCCGCCCAAATATCCCGAATTTCCCCGAAACACCTGTTACTTAAACTGACTAATGCTTACTTAAACTAATAGTTAACAACATCAATGTGAACGATAATACCAGCTAATATTTAATTCCCCTAACCGTAACCAATATAAACATAAACAAGATGGACGATAATATGAGGTATCACAAAACCTCACATTACCCCCTTTTTAATAAAATTAAGTTTTCCATAACTTTGAACTTTAAAATTAAAATGTATAAATATCTTTAATATACTGCACCTTATAAAAACATATTCTAACAATTTCTACTTGTTTCAGGTAATACTGACGTATCTCAGCGGACGTCTAAAGCTACTGAACGTTATAGCAAAGTACAGAGAAAGACTTCTGCACCCAAGTTTAACACCATCGAATATTTTGAACATATTTTGAACATTTCGAACATATTTTGAACATTTTTTTAAACCCGTATTATTCTCTCTCTATTTTTCTTTCTTTTTTTCTAACTGAGTGCGCACTGATAATTTTACATTTCTAATTGTACATACGCTTACTATGTGTTACCTTAGATCTGTGTAGTGACTTTATCTAACTTTAATCGTTGTAAAGCATGATTTTATTTAACAAATCACTGATGTAACATATAGAAACAAATATTGCTTGGCTACGGTATTTATGTTAATTCTCACTGTTCTAATTTCTATGCACAACTTATTTATACACATTCCTTGGTGTTTTGCTTTAATTCTATATAGAAATTTTTAGAAAAAAATGTGTGTGCTTACTGTCATAATGCTTGTGTGTATTAGTAACCCATGTATATACTGCGATATCTAAATAAAACAATAAATGTATATAAACCCTTTTCACTGCGGTGTGTTCTGCATGTTTTAACTAGGCATACACTGAAAGCTTAAACCGCGCGCCATAGTTAACATCTCGCGCTTTTGAAAAAAAACATATATTATAATAAACCTAAAGATAATCTGATTGATACTTATAGATGCAATTACTTGTGGTAGCGTATAGACTGGTTAATGTTCTTTTCTTTGCTTTGACTCTAATAAAATACAATAATGATAAAATCATAGCGGTACGTCAACGTAACGTCGTTTTAACGTCGCAAAATAATATTTAAGCCAAATCAAACTGCACCGTACATATGATAGACTTGTCAAGACCTAAAAAAATATTAATTACGTATAACCATGTGACATTTTGTATATAAAATTTTATAGGCGCATACAATTTCCACTAGTTTGGATGCATGCATCAATCATTACCGCGCCACTTAGGCAGTTCATCATGCGCCATTTGCATATTTAATCATACTGGCGACCTCACTCGCGCCATTTTCGCTCGCGCATCTGTCACTCGCGCCACAGTTTTGTAAAATACGTTAGAAAAAAATGATAACCGGTTGTCCCAATGACTCGCCGGGTATCTAGGTCTAGACAAAAATTGCCGCATTACATCCCTTACTTGCAGTTTGTAAAAAATAACAAAAAAAATAAAACAATTTTGAGTTAAGAACGTCATCCAGCATAGCGTGTGCGAACTTTATACATTATTTATGATTAAATAACTTAGAGTTTTAAGCGACCCTACCCCCATACAAGAACCATATAGTTATATTTCACAAAATTCTCAATTAATCATAGATTATAATAAACAAAATACATATATCACTATTTCGAACACAGTCCTTGAGAATTCATCTGCGCCGACGAACCTTCGGCGCTCGCGCGACATCTAGAAGAGACGAAGCAGGCGCATGGCTGTTAGGCGCCCACAGACAAAGCCGGTGTCCAACTCACACAAAATGCGTATCGAAGCGCACCGTTCTGTCATTTCCGGTATAGATAAACGATAAAGTCGGCTTCAAATTCACACAAAATGTGTATCGCAGCGCACAGTTCTGTCACTCCCGGTATAGTTAAACGTTATATAGTTATTCAATATATGTTTCCTGATGTAAATGATGGTAATCCCAGGTCGAATAAGCAGGGACGGAGTATGCATATGAAAAGTCTAGTTCTATTGAAGGGTTTGAAGCAACAATCAGCTACGCTACGCTGGGCCAACCATCCTCCCGGTTGGCCCCCTAATGGCCCGTCCATTGTACTGCACACATGGCCTATCCATTACACCACCTCTCTGAACCATCCGGTCACCCCGTGCCGGCCCTAGTCCACTGCCTTTCCCTCACGTCGATCACACTTTGCTGATTGTTTTGGTTATTAAGCCCGAGCAAATCCCCCTGAAAATTAACAAAGACTCTGCTTTAGTGGATGACACATGCGTTCCATATTATAATTTTAACTTTTTGACTAGTTTTGACTAGAAAATGACTAAAACAAAACAAGATTATGCATACTGCTTATAAACTGGTAGTGGTTTTTATTACTTTTTGCACTATTTTGAGCTTTTTATTGCACATTTGATTTTCTATATGTTAATTTACTCGGTGTTGCACTCGATCAAGCCCTACTTTTATAACTTTTTGACTAAATGAACATCAAATTTACAGAGCAACAACACCCTAGCAGCAGCATATTGCCAAAATTACATAATTATGATAAAATTTGAATACTATACTTAACTTTAGAGCTATTGAAGATATCTTCAGGACGCCACATATGACGCCACAGAGACGCCACCTTGACGCCATGACTTCTGAACTGCTTGATACCGATACACATAATGCAATTTTCAACAGGTTTCGCTAATTTGCCTACCACGGCAAGTCACAATTGATTTTTATAATGAATATAAACTACTATATTATCTTAATCTTAGACAACATAGCAAAATGCTCTTTTGGTTTGTGGCCTTTTTTGACCAATGAAACCTAAGCACATACTACATAACAAATGCTTTATACAAGAATTGGCCTCACGTGGACCAACATTTTAAGTTAAACTAAGAATAGAAAATCCATATAAAACATGGAGCATACGTTCTTGATAAAAACATATCATATCAAGACCTACATTTGAAGCGAAACAGAGTAAATAAAATGAAAACTTGTAGCTTGAAATGCTACTAATTCTAACTAAAAACCAGAACATATAATATAATGATAAATTTAATAACAATGAACGCGTCACGTCGGCGGCCATTGCCTATGTAACACCGTAAATAGCTATACATAATGATATAGAGATGATGTTTAGTAGAACTAATGATTGCTAACCAAGTATGTCAATATCTCTACGACATATATAATAAAACCTGAGTAGCAAGTACTAAATTGTGCTTCAAACAAAAAATGCTAGTATATATTGAAACACAACTATATAATGATGCTAGATAGCAAGCTCACGACTTTAAGTCGAGGAAGTTAATGTCTCTATGACATATTAACACGATAACACTAAGTTACAATGTGCTTCTTGCACTCAATGCTTAAGCACTTTACAAATTATAGAATATTAAACATAACTTAGGTCAAATTATGACCAAATGAAAATCAAACCTAATCCTAATTAACCCCTTTTAAAACTAGAAGTACTCCATGTATATCATGATAAACATATACACATGAAAGTCATGATTCAGTTCCTTTGAATTTTATAACCTCTCTGATAACTGAATCATGTATCTGAACCTTATAGAACTATTCAGATAACCAAAGACATGGTAAAATCCATATCTTGGTGAGTGTATTTTTGAGACAAAATGTCACTGATATCTCTGCCATATAGAAATTTAGTATTGATGCCTATATTCTCAAATGACAAAGTATCTTCTGATGTAACCCTTAGTATATAAAGATTACTATCATAATTAATAAGAATATGTTAATCCACCAGGATCAAACACTCTTATTGGAACAGCTGACTTATGAATCAAAGATCTAGAATCACAAACCAACAATTCATGCTGCTTGACAAAATCAGGTTTTGATTCAAACAACATTGGTACGACAGAACAGCTAGCAACTGTATCTATCATTGGGATCACTGTATCTATCATTGGGATAATTGTACCACCAATGTTTCCAACTAAGAATGTATCCTTGTCCGTTGAATCAAGTAAATTTTACATGCTTGCAAAACAGGTTCTTCTTTACAAACCAGCAAACTCTCAGTACGGTTCTCAGTTGTGATATGGTTGACATTATCTATATTAGAAACATCACAACCATTCGTAGATAGCGTAAATACAGATGCATCACCATCTACGGTATTTAGATCAAGATCTTGGTGGTGTACCACAGGGTTCTGACTTGGGACTTCCTTCTGTATACATTTAGTATCACTTTCAGAAGCCTCACATGTCTGAATTTGTTCTGATTTATCATCAAAAACATCCCAATGGTGTTCTTCAGATCTCAAGGA
>LQRL01081480.1:0-11046 GCA_001703475.1 Hydroides elegans | reverse complement strand
GGGGTTGCATAGGGTCTGGGTCACAAAGCATATATATAGCGTTTGTTACCAAATATATATATCTATAATAAATCTGTCATGTCATATGGACCTCATATTCTTGACGGTACCTCGATTTACACAGCAAGACACCCGCGACCGCTGACCCACAACAACACTCTATTGAGCATATAGTCTCAAGACACATCAATACAAAATACGAAGCAAAGATGGAGGAACCAGAGATCACTAAGGGAAAATTGTAGACTATGTTAAGAAAAGGTGTCTGACCTTAAGGCCACTGGCACGCTGCTAAAGGGGTGGTAGCCCACGGGCGTCTTGATTAAGGCTTAGAGCGCCTCCATACTGTTGTCAACCCCTCCACATCCAATGTTCGAAACCGTTTCCAGACGTCTAGATATCATGATGGATATTCACGTGCACGATAAACTTGGAAGTTCCGGGGTTTAAATGATGCATAATTATACATTTGCGGTATTTAAAATCCACTGTTATTGCACAATAAACAAATATGATCCTTTCAAAGGAGTTCAGGTTTTGACACATTAAAACAGTACCCTGTTTTGCAGTAAAATGCTAGATGTTCGATGTGACATGATTCCCTAGATACAATTTGTTTACAACAGTAATGTGCCATAAGATAAATCCTACTGGGATGCTTTATATTTTGTCAATAAGTTGATAAGCTATATGCCATTTTGCCTCTGGTGCGTACATCTCTTTTAATGTGACCAAAGCCCCTCTTTAGGATAAAGTACTTTCATCCAAAGCGAAACCATGATTGCAAACATCGATGTTATAAGCTTGTAATGTAAGAAAAAATATACCATTAACGCAATCTTCACATTTTTATCGATTTGTCGGTATCTTGAAAAGCATTTATCTCAGCGTATTCTGGTAATATGTCACATCTTTTATGTTTTAAAATATATTAAACCTAGTTAGCTAACTGACTAAATCGGACAAAGATGTCTTGATTTCACGGTTCCAGACTAGGAGTTTGATATTATGAAAAGACGGTGATTTGACGATGGCCTCAGACTACTTAATATTCAGAATAGACTATCTAAGATTCGCCATGCGCCAACAACAATCGACCGACGACGCAGGTGCGAATCTTATGACCCTTTTAGCCCCTTAGCATCCTCCTTCTAGTGTCTCGTTCTCGGTCGTGTTAAGGGTTGTACAGCTATCGGCTTACAAACATGGAACCGCAGCTGAGGACTGAGATGGCGTTTTTGGTTGGGTATCTTATTGGTTGTGGGTAGGATATATGAGGATAGGCGGTGTATATGTATGGGTAGGGTTCGGGATATACTTAAGAGGAAGATGAGATGGTAAAAAGGAGTAGTTATGTGATGTAAACATGACACTTTCCACATCTAGCTCTCAGAATTCCTTCTATATTTGCATTGAATATGAATACGAATCTCTGTCTATTAAGACACCATATTTTTGTCTTCATTTTTTAACGTGGTCCTACCGTTACCAGTGTGTCACCATAGACTACGGTAACATAATAACTGTTCATTTGTCATTACTATCATAGGACATGCACAAGGTTACATATTTGTATGGTGAGTGTTTTCAAATAATTATTCGATGAAGATTTACTAGATAATTTAAACTGTTTTAAACATGCTGCATTCAAGTCAATATGTAAGAAGAATCAATATTCCATTTTGTAGGTACCAAAGACTAGTGCAATAAATATAATCGATTGATTACTTTGTCATTCACTGCATCCGGATACTGGGAAAATGGTCTTATTTTTGACCTGTAATGTAGGTTTTTAGATGCGAACCCCCGCATCAGAGAATCCTTAAGGCTGCATAATGAGGCACACTAAAAAAAACCTTATAAAAATTACATTGCTTATCCAAATAAAGTATTATCATATGCATCTGATACTGATTTAAGGCCGTTTTCACGCAAACGAAAAAGCTCGGAAAAAACACGAAACCCGATATTTTCGAAAGCCACATTTGTATAAAATCATAGCAATTTATCCCCTCTGTTCACGCAAACATTTATTGTCCATAGGTCACTATCAGATAACTCCAAATCTCCAACAGCAACTCCGGGTAAGACTGGAGCCCAGGTCCCTGAGACCAACAGGCACGCGTCCTATCACTAGTTATCCCTTAGGGTGCGTTTAAACTGATCAAACTAACCTTCAAACCAAGCCTCAAACCACTTAAGGTCGCGGTGTCGATGAAATACATTTTATTTTTACTTGATATAATAAATCGATTTAAAATAAAATACGATTTGATTTCGAAAAGCTAGCAAACACCGCAGACTTGTGCTCACATTTCTATTTCCATGTGGTGTATAGTGTTACATAATCAAAATTAATTTATATTATAATGCCAAAACGTAATGGGTTTACTATCAGTTCATTGTTACGCAATAAACAAAATCACATAATTAAAACTTAAGATGCCGTCATGACCTTAAGTGGTTTGAAGCTTGGTTTGAAGGTCGGTTTGATCAGTTTAAACGAACCCTAAGCTATACGATCCAGCTTTACTCTGACTCTCAAAATATGATGCGATACAATCCGATCATTGGTTCATGTTTAAGTGCTGCAAAATCCGGATTCGCGTTCGCACAAACAAAATTATGGTCGCGAAATCACGCATTAATGTTCTAACCAGGGGTTGATGAGAAAACAGTGTCACCGATTCCCCGCGATGACGTGAATTGCGTCTAATTAATGCGCTATTAGCCACAGAGCTCCGACCCGCCGAGTAGACTATAAGGAACTATTTAAATCGTGAGTCAGCTAATTTTCAAGTAATAATAACGGGTGGCAATACGTAATAAGCCCATGGATATATCTCAAAAATTTGTATCACTTTTAAGATTATGATATTAAACAGTATTCATTTATGTTTTGGTTAGTTTTTTTGTTAATCATTTTAGCGTATTGATAATATATTTTCCCGCCATTTTGGAACCCGGAAGTGAGTCATCCGCCATCTTTGTTTACATTTTTCTTCACTAGTTCCCTGCCGCTTTTGTTATTTACAACAATGGCGCCGTCATAAAGGAGACACAATCACGCAGCTTTCGAGCAGTTTCACGGCGTTTTTACGAACTTTTTATGAACTTCTTTATAGTCGCGCTGACAGGATAAAGTGAATGGATGAAGTGGAATGACAATCAAGTGAAACCGCAACAAAAAAGCGAAATAATGATAAAAATGTAGATATCAACGAGAAAATAAGGCAAAAAGTCGCTGCAAAAGTAAAACCGCAACAAAAAACGAAGCGAAATGATAATAAAATGTAGATATAAATGAGAAAATAAGGCGAAATGGCGCTGGAAAGTATATGGATAATATATGCATTTACCGGAAATCCTGTTGTCTGAAAAAGACACAAGGATTAGCTATTTATGTTTTTTCCTGGACCCAGTCACCCAAGTACTGTATATATTGTATATGGTTCCATTACGCTGTCAGGTCCCTTCGGAAGCTTACGGTATTTTTTCGCTAGACATTTTAGTTATGAAATAAACCAGGATGTAAAGCACACACACTTATGAGATGTAGTTGTACATCACGACAAAAATAGAATGTGACATATCGATATTATTGAAAAATGTTTCTATGTACAACTCACAGAAATAGACCATGTAGGTTTATTTAAAGGGCCAGTTAGAAAGAAAATATCCTTATATTCAAATTTATTAAATTCTCAATCGTTTAAAAAATTAATTTTAGTCAATATTGCATCAACTGAAACCGCTTTCCCTATATTTCTCCGGATACAACAGCAGCGATCTCATTCATAGGGTTCACACACGCGACTAACAACATTAGCTGCGCTTGCCACAACTTCAAAGACGCAACTTGCGCCACATTTTTGCAACATTTTTTTTCGCGTCTTTCTGCAACTTTTCTTGCATGATTTCGTTTTTTTTTCTTGCTGTGCTTTCTTGCTTCATGTCGATTCACAGCTTATATGTGGTGCGCTTATTAAAAGTACGAACACCCAGGAATAAATGATATTGTATACAGCTTTGACGTATTTATTAAATTATTGAATTCATTCTTTATCTAGCTATTCAAATTATATATAGCAGTTTCATTAAAAACATATATTTTGCAACGGTCAAATGCTTAAGATGTATTACGTTGATAGTACGCTCAATGCAGTTGATATAAATCTAAATATACGTAGACTAGTGTTGCAATCATAGTTTGACATGACAAAATGTATACGATTTTGCGTAGAAAATCTTATTTTACATGATTAACCTATATTTATTTAAAAACCAAGCTCATTCATCAATGGCGGGGCCGGCTCAGCTGTTTTGTCTGTGAAATGCCCTTTTCAGATGCAACACAACGCTCATGTCCAATTACCCAAATGACGCATGAACACAGAAAATCCCCGTCAAAATAAATCCGTTCGCTAGTGATAACTGCATTGACAGTCGTATTTCTGGAATCGTTTTTTGTTTGTTTCGTTTTTTTAGTTTCCCTTTTTTTCTACCTTTTCTTTCGTGTATGATTATAGGCTCAAGCGTAGTATTGATTTTACTTGATGCATGTGCTTAAATGAATACGCAAATGTGCTTTTGAATAAAGTCAGAACAATTGCGTTTCTTTGTGTTAATAAAATAGGACGGATATAACATCACTATTTCATATTGTAAATATCAAAGACAAGTTGGGGCGTCGGGTAAAGGAATTTTAGGGCAAGCAACACAATCTCCATTGGGCGGGCGTGACACATTTGATAACGCCAATTAAAATTATGTTTGCATGCTTTACTTATTGTAAAACAAAAAATGTCATAAATAAAAAAAGCCTAATTGATACATTTAAAAACTAAAAATGACCCTTCTCAATAATATCACCATATCCACCAATCTATAACCTCATATTGAAGAGAGCAACTTAACATGAAGTGGCGATGCCCATTAAGGGTATTTACTTCACACTTAGTGGTCACCTAGGTAACCTTTATCACACTATCATCCACAGCCATACAAATCCCCACTCACCCCCACCCTGGTCCACCCAACCGCCACCCCAAACCACTCTGGTCTAAACAGCTTCAACTCGCCATAGAAAATCCCCACACCCCCACACCGACCACCCCGAACTACTCTGGTCCTAAACAGCCTCACGACGACTGCCCATAACTACACTAAATGTAACCCAATTACCGCCCGACATATTGCCTAATATTGGTCATTCTTGGTCCGAGTGTCGCGGAGTGCAATTAACGTCGTTTCCGTTTAATCACCCACCACGGAGGGACAACCAATGATGGGACTTCATTGTATGTGTCAAAGCTGTTTTTGGCGCTTTTGGACTTCATAGATTTGAGAAAGTCGACGTTGGCGGTGTATCGAGTGAGCGAACGACTTATGGATTGTTATCGCCGCCATATTGAAAAAGAAATTATGTAGCTTTTTATAATACATACATAGTTATTGATGACAACTATAACACTCACTTAATCAACGTCACATTCGTTTCTGAAGCTGTTTAAGTGATAAATAGGAACAATCACTATTTTGACAACATTTAGGAGGAAGCAACAACTTTAAAAACCAGGCCATACAAAATAAAACCAATGGCAAATACTTTTTTTTAATTTCACCCATCAGGTGCACTTTACTCATGCTAGCCAGTCCTTTTATTGTAAAGCAGTTGGCTTTTGATTGTACATCAGTTTAGTAACCACTTGTTCCCCTAATTGTTTTGCTCATAATACTCTACATAAGTACAGACCCCTCCATTATATCTGGTGGGTCTGTGGCACCGCCAATATAATAGGTTTTTGGAGGGGGTGCACTTAGATATATATGCAAGTCGAATAAATAACCCATTAATGGTTCTATATAATGCTTTGTCTGCATTTATTCAACATCGGATGGCTACGGGATGACCAAAATGCTGCATTTTTTGTGAAATGTATGAAGAACAACACAGTAATATGAGTTTTATTGTAACCGTATTTTGGGATGATATTAATAAAGAACTGGTCAAATCAATTGCGATGATAATACCTTTTTGAGGCTAGCTGAATCAAGAAGATGTTAATGTAATAATGGTATGGAAATAATCAAACGATCGGCATCAGTACATTTACAAGGTATACGAAACTCAAAAATGTCATTCGTTTCTCGAAACATAATTTCAAATAGAATTAAACTGCATCACATGAAATGAAATAAAAACGATATATTACAGGTGAAACATTCACATCTACCTGTTAATACTATACCTGTTCAAAATTGTAAACCATATATGTAAAAATGCATGTTTGAGCTCAATTCAGGACCAAACTGGAACCAAATCTAATGCCATAGTAATGTATTTGACAGTTTAGGTCAATTTGAATAATGTGCATTGAAAAGAGAGAATGAAATTTTAAAAATCCAATTTATTCTAAATCGAATTTCCTTTGTGCATTTAGCGTCAAAGACATATTGAAAAACGTTTGTTCACAACAAAAAACGCAACAATCATTGAAAAGCAAAATATTTTTCCGATTAAAAATACTAGTACGATTGTAGAAATCGATGAGAAAAAATATGTTGCATGCATTCAAGTCATTTCTCATTACATGTTCTGCCACTCTTATGTAAGATTGCTCATAAAATAATCTTGAAGGGTTTTATTTGCCCGTTAATATCCCCTTTTTTCTATTGCTCGTTATAAAACGAATCAATTATGGATGCATATTGCAATGTCACACATCGACCCTTAGAACCTGCTGCATAAGAAAGTTGAAAATATTGTGTTTGGGCATGGTCACATCGAGTGCATATTTTTCCGAAAATTATATTTTCCTTATATAAACGACTTGTACTCTTCAATATTTGGGATTTTGCAGATCCTCAAACCAAGCTCTGAATGTAACCGGAGGCAATTCGATATAGCCCGTGAGGACCGCGATTGACCTTATTTATAACCAACACATGCGGCAACCGACATAAAGAGAAGGACATACGCATAGTTATTATTTTGCAACTTTTTTTATATTTATTTATATTTAGGTCAATCGAATTCACCTATTTATTGACACAATTCAGGGTCTAAATGCGTATTATCGATATCCAGGTATTTTGAACTTTGGCCCTGTTTATTTATTCAATTAGGCTCACTAATTGCATTGTCTTATATACTTTTTATTTACACATGCAAGAAACTATTTAATCACTTTTGCTTGATGTGTAACGTGATAATAATAATCGTGCTTAGTTCATATGCATGATTTTAAAAGAAGTAGTTATGAACATGTTTTCTCTTGCAAAACGGAAAAGAATATCGGTGAACCTTTATTACAACATGTTTGTTGTTTCAAAGTAAATACATTTATTATTCGGGTTAAAAAATGTGACAAACTTATTAAAACGCAACTAGGGTTTTTGTCATATCCTATAATGAATTCACTGGAAATCACTGTTTATTTGGATTAAAATGCTGGGGAAAGCTTCGAGTATCGCCCCACCCTAAGAAATAGTAATGCGGTAACATCCAAAGAATAATAATGACCTCAATCATTTTCTGAATCCGAGAAATCTGCGCCAGAGCTGATGCCAAACGCAGATACTATTGACTCTGGGGTGTTGGTTGTGGGGTGAGCGATATTGTGATCCAATGGAAATCAATGGCAGTTACCCAGGGCATATGGCTGACCGAGAGATAATCAGGACAAGCCAGCAGCTTTTATTTAGATCGTAATAAATCAAGAGCTATCTATCTATATGTGTTTTTCTGGTTTGATGTTTTGTTACAAAGAACAACCCTTGCTTGTTTTATGACACCCATTCAAATAACAAGATCTCTACAGCCGAGTATATCGAACCCATATCTTTAATTCAAGATCGCATCATTTGGAAGTGCTGGTATATATTATAATAGAAATTTGTCTCAAATTTATCGAATATTTTGTATATATATCGATATAAACTACAACCTGAAGTATAACGCATGTTGTACTTTCACCTGTTGCTCACCAAGTTTCTATAGGTCAGAGAATCCATATGAGCAAGTATATAGAAGTCAAAAGAGAAATGGGGTCAGTAAACTCAATTCCAGAAAAGAATCGTCTATATTTAACGAAGACGACACGAGCAAAAGGAAATGACCACACCTTATTATGGTAATATAGTCTATGCTCAAGGCCGACCTAATCCATCGCATCTTGGCAAGGGCACCCAGTTGTCGCTGTTGTGAAAAATTGTTTATTTGGAGACGAAAATTCTCGGAAAATTGAAATATACCATTAAGAATCGTATTTTTAAAAAGTAATTTTAAACAAAAGGTGTTTCAAGCTTTGCAGATTGATTAGCTTAGTGCGGTCTTCGCGCTAGCTAGATTCATGACCGAAACACCTTCCATGAAAATTAAAAAAATCGATATTCCCAAGGCCGCGTTCACACAAACGTATAAAAACATAGTAATTTATCCCCTCTGTTCACGCAAACACATAGATTATTTTTTGCGTGAACGCGCCTTAAACGTTTTTGATATACATGTATTAAAACATTTATCAGTACAACTTCGTAGTGTGCTCTTCTCGTTGTTGGTTGCAAGCCAACGGCTCAAATTAATTACCTTTTACACCTTTAGTCATTTCCTCGTCTATGATTAGAGGGCATACAAGGGGGATGTTATATTAAATGAGAGGGATCCGTGCAACTTCTATACGTTTTTGAAAGAACATCTTTATTTTGAGTGGAAATGTATAGTTTTCTATCACAATCGGGCATTAACAGTCGATAATTTATCCTCTTACAATGGTTTATGCATCCATACCTTTGGATATAATCATGCTATATATACTCTAAGCATAAGGGATACATCGATGAAAATACACATTGTCGATCCAACGCCTTATAAAATCTCCCGAATTAACAAAAGCAACATCATACATTTCATTAAATGTTGACGATGTGTGCAATATGTGTGAAACACCGCGATATTCAATTCGACCAAACTTAAAATAACAATTTTAAAAATAAACACAACAATGCTAAGTGAATTTTGTCGCACGGATTCTGTCACAAATCACAGGGCATCCAGTCACATATCACACTACACAAGACAGAATCACGGTATAGAACCCTTTTTATGTTTTCTACCTTATAGTGTTTGATGCCGTCTTATTTTTTTCTTCTTTTTTGTTGTCGTCATGTTTTTGCCTGCTAATGAAGAGAACTGTCGCACGAATCCTCAAAGGGTGCAATGACAAAAAATAGTGCAATAAAAAAGAGTGCGCTGGCCTGTTTGTACTCAGTGGAACCTAGAGAGTTCTAAGCGAGGATGCTGTCGTTTAAGGTGTAGAGTCTACTTAATATTTATATTTTTGCAAAACCTATGGTTTGATGTGATATGATGTGATATAAACATCCAGGTACAGTCTTACCCGCTTATCCCGTCAGTGCTCGGACCGAGTTGAAAATTACGAGATAGCCGGGTGACGAGATAACCGGTTTTAAAATAGCAATTTATATAAGGGCGGAGATTCGAAAAAGTGACGAGATAGGCGGGTGACGAGATAAGCGGGTACGAAATGAGCGGCTAAGACTGTAACAATCTTTCTTAAAGAAACACGGTTGGTGCAAGATATGTTTAAAAACATTCAGCACGTCTTTTATGCAATGCCAGGTTGAGAATGATAGAGGTTTAACCCACATCTAAAGAGAATAGCAAAACTACTTAGATTTAAGCAAACATATATATGCGAATATATCGTTTCTATGTAAGACATTTTTTTAATTTTGAAAATATATCAAATAAGATATGAGATAAAAACGCGAGTCTCATATCTATGTTATTACCTATGATGTAGAAATGATTTTATTTTATAAACATGTGAGGCATTCATAAAATGTGTCGTGTTTTCATTGGGATCAGTGAACTAATGAGGTGTTTACTAATTATGATTTACTTTTTTATTCACAATATGACTCATCTTGTACTGTACGTAGTATTTTTGTCATAACCCATTTTCTTACTGATGTCCAACCATTTCCCATCCATTAGATCATATGTATATATGCAACATTTTCATTTCAAATAAGCGTGATTTGTTAACATTTTTACCGAAATAATTTTCACAGGAACTCCCTATCCGAAATGCATAAAATGGTAAAACAACTTTGCATTTGACCCCTTACTATATAACCACATAGAAATGCGATTTACGAGTTTCAGGTATATTCAAAACTCGGCTTCGCATATGATTTGAATTTATTTAATCTAAGATTAAGTGGTCGTCGACACATAAGTCAGTGCCTGTTCCCATCCCCTTAAACATTCATCATTTTCAGGACTCCCTCTCTTCAATCGCCCAAATCTGTGCAGACATAAATATGATATAGCCTGACGCCAACCGTCTCACAGATACCGAGATTCGATCAACTGATACGCGGGTGGAATCAGAAGACGTAAATGGCAAACAGTTTATTCCGCAAGACGTCATTAACGTCGTCTACGTAGCTATTTAGCTATATATAAAAGTGAAAGCAACGTAATGAATGTAAAATATTGTAAAATTCGGCATCTACAGATGAACTGAGGCGCAAAACAACGTTGTTCCGATGTGTGATTTAGACAATTTTGATCAAGGTGCCAATAAAGAATAAATCATAGAACGCGGTGCGCTAATTGGTTTTGGAATAATATATATGGGTCGAACGTGGGGGCCGGCCGAGATCGCCCTTATGGAGATCCACGCCTTTTGCTAGTGCTGAGGCGTAGAAAGAGAATGTGAACTACTTAACATGATGACATTGCATATTATGACGTTGGTCATTTTGCAGCCATCGTCATATCGCTAAGGCGGAAATATATGCAAGAGCTTGCTGTTTGGGAACCAGACGACAATCAAATGGCAATCACATGATCACAATTGACGAATTATCGTCTGGTCACAGGGCGATCTATCTCGATGCGGCGGCGAAAATTCTAATCTCGCTCCGTGTTTTTGTTGTTTTGTTATATGATTTTTAACCTGTGTTTATTCTAAGAATCGGAAAAGATGGATGAGTTAAACTTTATGTAGTCGC
>LQRL01081473.1:0-25275 GCA_001703475.1 Hydroides elegans | reverse complement strand
ATGCGTTACTATCGAGTATTTTCCTATATAATTGTGAATTGTGGACCCTTACTAGCACGTTAGAGAAGAAAATCGACGCTTTCCAAAGACAACTCCTTCGAAGAGTCCTAAACATACGTTGGGACCCAAATAACAACTGGATAACAAACGAACAGTTATACGAGAGAGCTAAACAAAAACCGTGGTCAAATACGATAGCAACACGACGTCTCAGAGTATTTGGCCATATATGCCGATTACCGAACTCGGCACCAGCCAAAAAAGCTCTCTACGAAGGCCTAAGACAATCAAAAAAGCCTAGAGGAGGACAAAGACTAACCCCCCTTAAAACTGATCGAAAAACAGCTCGCAGAAAAGAACATAGATATATACAGAGCAATACGGCTAGCACAGGATAGAAAAGCGTGGAGAATAATGATTGTGATGTGAATAGTGAAAAAACTGTGATTAAACACATACGGATATTATAAACAATCTATCATTTTGGATACATCCTTTATACTACGGGGAAAGTCATAAAGACGAACAGCCTCTAATCTGGGATGAGTATACAGGGATAAGAATCAGATGGAAGATTCTTATGTTTCAGATAAAATTAACGAAATGCGCATGTCTTCTCGGACTTATTTGTGTACACATGTGATGAGGCAGTAATATCCATTAAATAATGACATTTTGTAATCTACGGTTCAGTCACTACATTTATATGATGTTTTGCATAAGTATGAACTATTGACACTTAATTTGATTGTCAAAACATATTTAAATGGTCAGCATCATTTGAAGATATTGGATTTATTTTTACTCGGATTTTTACTCCAGAACAAACTGGCAACGCGGAAGTGTTTCTCAATGAGGAAGTGTCAGTTCATTAAAGTAGAAAAACAATGAAAACAAAGAATAGTTTTAATGTATTGTACCACACTTAAACTTTATATTAATGTAACAAATGGTTATTGATGTCAAGTTGTGGATGACATTCGATGATAGAGCTGTCCATTCCACTCTTACTATCTCCCGCGAAAAGCATAACATTTTGGAAATTCCCATTGCAGATAAATAAATTGTTCCGGGGTGAATGGGCTTGATTCTTATCCCTTTTATAATATTGATCCCAGCTCTAATACTACTACTAGTACTAAAGTTATGTCACATGATCACGTACGAAAGAATGTTTTCTTTTTCTTTTTTTTTTCTGACTTAAATTGTTAAGCTTCACGTTCTTCTGATCTATTTACAAAGATAAAAGAATAAACATCATATGTGGCGTTAGTGTTTTGTGGGATTTTAGTATAAAAAATAGTATTGCTAGTTTGTTTTATTTCTTATTGAGTTGGGCGATAATTTAATGAAATAATGAATTAAAACGAAACTTGTTTGTTTTTCTTGCAATCCACTGTCTTTCATATTGTAAGATAAACTTAAAAGGAATTTTTTATTTTTTAATGTTTGGGGGTAGTATCTAGGAAGTAAAATTTCTCATCCAATCACACTCCTGGCATCCCCAATTCTTCCTAACCAGTCTACGTCACGCCTAGCTCTACAAGTACGAAATATCCCGGTGGGTTACTCTCCACCTGGCCTGTTCGTCGCAGACATACGTAAAGGGCTATGTAGAGCTACTTTTCGCCATCGTTACACCCCCTTAAGAATTTAGGGATGCAAGCTATGTGATTCGACAAGATACTTTACTACCGAGGCTAGATACTTCCCCAACCATTGAAAATGAAATAGCTCGTGATTGATCAATCTTGAAATGGAAGGGCAGAGGACCCAAAGAAATGTTTCGGGGTGTAACTATGGCGTGACATATGTAGGTCTATAAGAAATTAACGAGGCCATGTTTTTGGCGATTTTATTATATATACATGAGCTTTTATGTGCGAGAACTATTGAACAAAGGTCCTATAGGGTTGTGGGCAGACAAGCTCAAAAGGAAAAGGAGTCATTGTAGGAGGCTCGAATGAAAGGTCTCGGTGTAGATATATATGCCTTTTGATGATTTCGGCCAAATTCGGACAGTTTCTGGTGACATTTGGACCAAAATTGCCTTAAATAGTGATTATTATTATATCATCAAAAGAAAGCAATGAGTTTATGTGCATTTGTTTTGCATAAATTCCTTAAACTAGAAGTCGTGAAAATGTTTGTAAATTGCAAGATTGTCCTCGACGGAAGCGCCATTGTCATATACAAGTATACTCGTACTTTGTGTGTCTGGCTTTGCGGCTGTCCACCCCTTATAGTTTTTGTAAGTTCTATATCTTTACGAATTGGTACCATATGCCAAGAGACTTAGTTTAAGTCCAATAAAGCTCTAGAACCTGCAAAAAAAAAGCGATGGGGCCTGTTTGTGTTCACCGAAAATTTATTTGAGGTATATGGATATAGTCATGATGATCACAAGCAAAAAATTGTTAACTGTTAAACAAGAGTTCCAAGCAGGGTAAAAGCGTATATTGATATTATCTTTCTATTTCTCTTTTATACAGTTAATTCACGATGGCTAAGTTAAAAGCTTCCCTGCAGGAATTGGTGGAGTGTCCAATTTGCTACGAGATCTTTGTCGAACCACGGGCTTTGCCCTGCCTACATACACTGTGTGATAGCTGTCTTCAGCAGGTATAATTGATACATGTACATCATATTTAATGAGTTAATCATATGTGTACTAAATGGGTCTCTACTCTAATAAATAAACAGACAAACATAGGGTTGCAAAGGGCCCAGTTGTAGTTTTTACGTAAACCAATATTTTTTTTGTTTACCTGGTGAGGAAAATTAAGCATATTATAAAACTCTTATAATGCTTTTATGTCAATGAACTATTCTTTCGAATCATGTTACTTATTGAAGCAGGTTATGACATAGTTTTGTTCTTTCATCAATCAGGTAACCACATGGCCCTCGATCGTCAAATGTCCATTTTGCAACAAAGCCTACAAGACACGAGAGGCAAAGGTAGACTTCCGTACTCAACAACTGGTTGACCTCTACATGACCCTAGACCGTGATATTGGGTTTCAAAACCTCTCAAATAGCACTAACAGTAGTGGCGATAGTCTTAGAAGTAGCGTGGGTGGACAAAGTCAAAACGATATAAAGGAAGTGCAATTGACTCAGCAGTTTAAACTATCGCCTCCGGATAACACCAGAATCACATCCATGTTAGTGCACAATAACACATACTATTTTGTATTGAACACCGGAAATTTCCTACTGCATAAACCAAGCAGACACAACACAAAGTGCATCAGCGTTCAACAAAAGAAGAATCTTGGCAAGGGAGTGCTGGGTGGGGCTATTGCCGGTTTGGTGGCTTCACCCTTTGGGCCTGTTGCTGCAGTAGCAGCGGCTGTCAGTACGTTCGCCCTCAGTTCCAACATCCTGGGTTCGAGCCCGGTTACGTCTAGGTACAAGGTTGAGCTTCTAACGCATGGCCAGCAAGGCAGGCTTGTGGCGCTATGTGAAAGTCGACATCCAGGAGATGAAGATAAACAAGTAAACCATATGATTTTTTTCCCTCGTTGATTATAATTTTTCTTAGATATAAGTAGGCCTATTCTCGTTTTCATCGTATAACAATAACTAGATTGTTCAGACTTTAATTTGCATAGGGTTTTAGAATGATTTAAACCGATTAAATAGCAAAACCTTAAACTATTTAATAATCTTTCTATCTACTTAGCTATTAGCGCTTTTATACAGCAACTCATTTGTATGCTTTACCATTCCAGGTTTTATTAGAGCTCAATGAGAATGGCACAATTGAGAGTACTCTAGGCCCTTGTAACCATCAAGTTGTAAGACTACAATCCAACCAGGATGGTAGCACCGTATATGATACATTCTCACGAGGTAAGTCATTTTTAGATAAAAAGTAAAGGTTGAGGTCAACTCCAATTCAGAAAAAAAAAGCAAATGGTTAGCAGGCTTTACAGTATGAAGATGTTATTATCGATTTAAGTTAAGTTGTGGATGTAATTTTAGGACCTTTGAATATTAATTGAATTTTATCTGTTTTCGAGCATGTTTTGTCTTAATCTTGTTCTTTTAACCTTTTGTTAAAACAAAATCGAGTTCTTGTCTGAATATTTTTTTGAAAAAAAAACAACTAGAATATCTAGCTGTTTGCAGCTTTTATTTGTCATTTGTCTATTGCATATTAAGTTTATATTCAACGTGCGATTTGAACTTGATTTATTTGGTTATTTTATGTTACACCACCAGGGCGCAACGTGACGGCATGGTCTCGACAAAGGGACGGAAGTTGGTTGGCACATTCCATTCAATCCATCAGGTTAGTTGGATTCAGTGTTGCCAACTCTCGCGATGAAAAAACGCGAGCAATTCGCTGAAAACAAGCGAAAAAAATAATATTAAAAAGATATCACTTTTTCATCGTCAAAATCACAATTAAGTACAAAAATTTATAAAGAACATATAGTAAAAAAAGAAAAAGAAAGAAAAAAAAAATCCGAAAACAAGCGAAAAACAAGCAACCCGCGAAAGCCAAAAAAATAAAAAAATACCGCGAAAGCCCCTTAAAAAACAAGCGACAGTTTGCTTGTTTCCCGCGACATTGGCAACACTGGTTGGATTTCTTATCAAACAGCAGTGTAGATCAGTGTTCACTTGCGTGAATAGAACTAAAAAAAGCCATTAATAAAAAGATAAGGAATTTATTTAAAAAAAATGTATTAGGTTCACGGACATATTTGTGTAAACAAACTGGCGCGAGTTGTTTGTACGTTTCATTGCTGCTTATGGAAGTTTTCAAGATAAATCATGTTTAGTATAGTTTTTGATTGTAGCGGATTTTGGGTGGGTTGTTGTAATGGTGGAAGAATGTATATATCCAATTTAAGGAATTTAAAGCGTCACAATATCAAACATATTGTTTTTTTTTCAGACACATGGACCAAGTTCAAATCACTGTAGATGAAAGGCACTGCTATACTTTGGATGATCAGTCAGTTTATAAAGCAAATCGCAGTGCTTCACAACTTATTAGTGCCCACAACCTCCCAGCTCCCTATGCGGGTTTGTATTTTCGTTGTTGTTTTTTTTTTAATGGTCTGAGACCTTGCTCGATTGGTCTATTCAATTTAAAAGAACGGTCACGGGCAGAAACTAAACGCTTACACACGTTTTATAGTTAACCCCATTGTGAACGAATGAGTTTCAAACAAAATAGAGTTGCAGCTATATTTTACGTACGTCGTGGCCTGGCACTTGTTAAGATTTTGAAAGTGTGAAAAGAAGAATATCGATGACAACGCATAGAGAAAAACTGCCACAAGATGCAGGATTTTGATGTTATTTAAATGAATTATTTATATAGTGTTCGTTGTGGACAAACCACATAATGTCAAAGCAGTTCAAAACAATCGTGAAATTCAATTTATAATCATCCCGCTGTTTCAGGTCGCCTATCACTGCTTGGAGCCAGCAAAGGATTTGTACTACTCTGGGATACGTACACAAAAGCCATTTGCACGCTCAACACTGTAAACAATACTTGGACACGTGTTATCGTTCCTGATGACACATGTAAACCCTTGCACGCGATATTGACTCATGACCAACACGTTCATGTGCTTTGTAGCCGTACAAGAGGCGGCGAGTGCACAATCTACTCTCGGAAGTTGTGACATAGAGGCCTAGATTCTTTTTGTAGTTCATAAAAAATTTTGCTATTGCCGGTAAATGAAAGAAGCGCGCCCGTATTCACGGAGAATATCCGATTTATTCGCGAAAATTGTGATATATGTATATAGGAAACTGAAGCTGATATATGCATGTAGCAGGACTGAAGTGCCCTTGGTCATTGCCAATAAGTGTGATTATTCGCGTTCCATTGCTGGTCAAAGATGGGCGCAATTGAATAGTTAAAAAGTCATTGTGATAGTGGAGTTATACATGAACATGCATAATCCACATCTTGGTTAAACCGCACATCTCGGGACCAGTGAGAAACAATTTGGTATACTCGATATTTTGGTTAATCCGATGATCTGATATAGAAATTAAAGAGGCTGGAACCATTAGTTATGTGCTAAAACAACTCCGATTATGCTTTGCATTTCAGACAGAACTAAAGAAGGCTATCTGTTGAATTGTAAATAATGATGAGAGAAGAGTTTGATTGATAATCCATGAAACCAAACGAAACTGCAGAATACTTAAATTATATTATAACAAATTAAATGGAATGAAATGAATTTAAGTTCTGTGCGAGGTCAAATGGCGATTTATGTATTTGAATACTTTGGCAGTTTGGATTAGTTTAATTTTGGAGTTCTGTCCTGAACTGAAGTCGAAGTATATTTCAACCAATAACACAAGTGTAGATCTTATTTAATATCTGACCAGAACCTAGTGTTTCAACACTGTGGCATATGCTAAAGCATGCCCACATTAAGGTTAAAATGAATTTTAGAATATATTGGTGTTCATCTTGTATATTTTTGTTATAAGTCTTAAATTATTATGTTATATTTCGATTCCATTTAAATATGTGGAACGTTGATTGATGATACCTGTGATTTAATGGTTTGACATGTCATAGTATTTGTAAGAATTGTAAATTTCAAATCAGGATGATCTATTAAATAAGGAGAAACTACATGCTCACGGGTAATAAAACCATAAGTATATTTGTTATTTAGTTTATGAATTTCAATTTAAGAAATGTAGACGGAGACCTAATACGTTCAACATTGGCTAAACACAGTTTGTTTTCCTGCTTGGAATGTTACCCGCTATTCCATGTACAAATAGTATGGATTCTACGAGTTAACCACACTCGCATCCAGCACTTAAAATGCATACACACTTTTTATAAAATATAAATATATTCTTGCCTTCTCCCTAAACAGAGATATAAAAAATATGGCGCGTCAATCTTAAGATGTTAGTTACATTCTTACATATACACATCGTAGCCTTCTTATACATGTATACACTCGCGAATAACTTATTGTTCCTTATTCGTCACACGTTACGCACAGTCTATTTGAATCATTCGCCATAATTGATAAGTTCTTCCATTCAATTATGCCCATTCGTACACTGTTTATATTATTTCCAATATGGAAACAGGTTGTGAAAACAAAACTCTCATTCAGCATATAGTTTATTCCTTTCTTTTCATTTCTTCTCATCCACCACTCCATCAGCCCCACTCTCCTCGCCATACGTTGGTGCCGGTGGGTACTCCTCGGGCAAACTCCTATGAAGTGGCGGCACATGTTCTTCATAACGGGGCGGTTCTGTATCATGCGCATGCGCACTTGGTCCAAGCACCTGCATATCCGATCCAAGCACCTGCACGTCTTTTTCAAGAACCTGCATTCTCGCTGCAGCTACTTGAGAGTGTTCGTCACCTAGATGTTTGTCATTTGGTGATTCTGGTTCGGACATGCGTTCATAGAGGGCGTTGGAGAAAGTAGTTCCGGAGACTCCATGAGATGAATTAGTTCCCGAAGCACGTGAGGATTGGTCGCTTATAGTGTAAACAGGTGAGATCGAGACTTCACCTGTAGGATAGATATAAATAAATACGTTAACGGATGTGTTTATGAATAAATCATTTTATTTTGACGTAATTTTATAGGGAAGCAGAAGAGTAGAGATTTGCATATTCTTAAATAATTACTTCCTGCGTCGATAACTCGAGGTGTAATGAAGACCAACAACCCGATTCTACAAACCAAACTACTTTTAATTTCACTTAAGCGACCCTAAGATGCAAAAACATGAAATGTTTGAGACACTAAAATAATAAACAGTTTAGAAAAAATTACCGTTTCTATGCGTAACCACGACATTTTCCATACTGCCTGCCTGCACCTGTTTCCTCTTCTTGCAGCAAAGACAGAAAATCAAAATGGCGACCAAGAAGATCACAAACACAGCTCCAACAGCCACGATCAAAATAAAAGTCGCACCGACAATACTCGCTGTTGACTTTTCTGAAACTTGGTCATCCGGTGAGATGAGATTGGTTTCTCGTTGAAATGTTGTATTGAAGCATAGTTTGAAGCCGATTCTGCTGGCGTTTGGAAATTTGAAGTCGGAATGTATGCTGGCGTTGGGTGATTTGAAAATAATGAAGAGGTCGTCTGAGTTGCTTATTAAGGGAGTGGCGGTTGTAGGATGGGTGTCTTCGTCGACGAAGCCGCAGTATCTTTGAAAATAATGAGAGCAAAATTAACGATAAACTTCACCTCATGCTTGTGCATGAGTTTACATAACATATATGAAATATACAATGACTAAAGAAATGAATATCAGCCTTATATAGTATCTAGTGCGGACTAAGAGGTGTACCTCGTATGGTCTTATGACTTTTAAGGCATCATCGGCTCAATGTTTTCTTGATCCACGCCAGGATATGAGGTCGAGGTGTTCATGAATAAGAAATCTAATATGGCATTTGATTTATAATTGACATTCTTATTTTGAATCCAGCCTATGAAACCACAATAACAAATCCTCTCTATACAAACCCTTAAATTCATACCTAGGACCTCTATGGTCATGCACCCCACTTTGTTGGATCTCGACCCAGTGCAGACAAGCCTGCGCTGAGGTGATGTCGACATGAGGAAAAACAAAATAAGTGTGGAACCAAAGTTGAACCCGTCTGTCTGATGCTGGGGCTTGGATTCTCCAAGCGCAATCGTCACCGGTATCATAGGGCCTGTATTATGAATTAAGTAGAATATATATGTTGTGTGGAAAAGTAATTTAAAAGGGAGTTTTAGATAAATTGTTCAGATTTTAGCGACGAAAAAAGGTAAATTTCTAATGTATCGCAAAATCACTTCTACATTCGGGTTCAGTCCCCCTCTGTAAGAAATACAATGTGAAATTTGACAAATGTATCAAATATAAAATCAAAACCCTCAGATTTGATTTGATTAAGGGGAGATAAAGTCCATATAGTCAAATGTTCATATGAAACGGATACAAAAATCAACTTTGCTTTTCAATTCGCTAATTTGGATGCTACACCTGTCAGCACTCTTACTAAAGGAACCATCTTGATACCAAATACCGTTTAACTCTCATGTGTAACGAGATGTAAATGAACAAAATCTCACATGCGATCCATGTAACCAGGAGATGTAACGCATTGCGTTTCTTCCGCAGCCTGGATATGGCCACTAGATGGGGTGCATCCATCCGATCCGGAAGTTACGTCATCACAAAGGTTACCGCCATAACCATCTGGGCATTTGCATTTGGAGCAGTTATTGGGATCTGGGAAATTATAAATTAAAACATAGACTTCTACTGTATATATTATATAAGTCAGTCAGTCAGTCAAATTAAAACAAATCAAAAATGGAAAATAAGATATTGAAAAAAAAATGTTTTCTCGTTTTTGCATTTGTGTTTATGAAATCAGTGATTCATTTGTCCTGTAGGTATAGGCGAAAAAGGTGACGAAGGTTGCAGTTTTTAAAAAGCAAACATTTGATATTTGATACCTTTTTAAGGACGTATTTTTACTACACTCCTTGATTTGAGTGTTTTAAAATGCATATTAGTGCAATTTGATAATCAACATTAGGCCTTCATCTCTCAAAATCAGCAGTGTTTACGCTATGCCCTTTAATATAATTATTTCTCTTTTAATATATAAATAGTATAAAAATGAAGGCTATTAACTATAATATATATATATTTTTATTATTTAGTAAAGTAATATAAAAATGAAGGTTAAGCCCCCCTGAATAAACCTTACCTTGATACCCTCCATTGACACAGAGCGGTGTTATCACATGACCAGCGCTTTGTTCCGCACACGTATCCGCACAATAGGCCTTATTGAGGGCCATGATATCATAGAATGAGAGTTCACTCTGTTGGCCCATGGTGTGTAGGAATGCCGGGTCCTTGGGAACCACTACGTTGGCCGAGGAGTCGTTGTATAGCTCGGGCTTCAACCAGACCTGCGGGGTGTGTGAGATTGATTTTAAAGGTATTCAAGGGTAAAATTAGATTCAAATTAGATTGCAAAATACATTAGGTTAAGAAATTGATTTATATTTTTTATGATAACATATTTTTATAGGTCAATATGCTATCTGCTTAGATATATTAACGACGTTAACCCCGAGCAGAGCCTGTCATAGATTCTATGATTCTATGGCATACAGGCTGAATCTCCAACTTACTATGTATAATCGGTGATCCACAAATGACGCATTTTTTTTATATTATCAAAATACGTATGAAATAAAGGATGAGCTTAATCAGGAACTAAAATATCGGACATGTACCCCGTCCAATGTTTAAACTATTGGTTTGATGGAGTGTTTTTATATGCCATAGTTTACAGTCCATTACTGGAAATGCTTGAGTATTTATAAAAAAGAGCTGCAAACAAATTCTAACCCGCGGTCCTGGATGCATGACCGATCCATAATCATAAGGCACTCCATGCGTGTTCACAGCCCTCTCATCTTTCTTTTCAAACCAATGCAGACCACCAGTCACCATGTTGTCATAGTTGATATCAATGTAGTTGTCTCGGTCTGGCCGCCTGGCCTCACCATACATACCCAGGGTGGAGGCGATAAGGTATAGGAGGGAACCGCGCTGTTTAGGGTAAAGAAAGGTTTGATTATGATGTTAGATATCTAAAAAAGACAAAAGTTCATGTGAAAAATGAGTAAAGAAGTCTGGATCTGGCCGCTTGGCCTCACCATACATGCCCAATGTGGAGGCGATTAGGTATACGAGGGAGCCGCGCTGTAAAATAGTTAAGTTTTTTTTTTTAAATTAGAATTATACAAATAAAACAATAAATCTGGATAATTTAGTTTTCGTGGTTTGGTCGCCTGGCCTCACCCTACATGCCCAATTTTGAGGCTATTAGGTATAAGAGGGAGCCACGCTGTTAAGGTTAATTGAGACTTGATTAGAATGAAACAATTTAGAATAAGATGGTAATTCTATTGTGATAAGTCAATGTCAAAACGAATGAAATTTTAAGGTTACTTCTCAAATTATGATTATCAACTTCACGGAAATATATTTGAGTTGTTATCATCTTCAAAGGTAATTACACATTTTGAATAATAAACCCAATTCAGATTTACTTACGGATTTTTAAAACAACCAATAGATTTCACTTACAAGAATCATGCAGTGACTATCGAGATAGATGGGCTGACCCTGAAAATGCGTTGTTCTGACATCTTGCTCCATTCCGATGTAGGCCTTGCATTCACTTTTGAAACGAAATACAATGTTCACATAAGAATCATGTATTGAAAAAGAAAAAAAAAATATTATCGATAAATGGTATTCTATATGAAAAACATGTTCTTGATATCGGTTGTTTATTATTTTTATTGAGGGCAGTTATCAGCTGGGTCATATTAATCGGACAGCATTTTAATGATTGGCATTCGAAGCAATCGAACTTATTGTTCGTTGATATTCCCTTCGCATGCAAATCGACCGATAGTTTGGAATCATTCGAAATATATAATGCCAGCGTTATTGTAATGGAAGAGGGGTTTAGGTCAGGGAGACGGAATATGAATATGATTTATTAGACTTACTATCATTATAATGTTAAGAGGACGCACACGATGGCTAACATGAATCACCTTAACACATTTGTGCCTTGAAGGTCAAGAATATGACAATTCGAAACATCTACTTAAAATTTAATGACCAGTACCTGGAGCAATTATTTTAATGTCTTGTATATGATTCCATGTCTAAAATTTAGAAGCAATTGCTTTATTTCTTGATTATTACAAAAATAAAAAATAAGCTGTTAAACGTAATTACAAAATCCAAATGCATAATTACCCAGTTCGCCCATCGCTGTGTCTGAATAAAATAAACTGCTGCGTGTCGTTGACATTTTCCGTGAAGCGAAGACACGTGTTTGCCTCGAAATCCTCCTTTAAAACATCCACTATGCTCGCCTTTTCTGGACCTGCAACCGGAAAGGGATGCCTGACTACATTTACATACTCATTAGTTTGCCACTGAGCCTAATCTTGAACGATTGTCAAAATATAATATCTCATAAATTTAAGTGATTTTTATGATTCATACTATATGCATCAGGCGCGACCCAACATAATGACGGCGTGTACGTATCCCGGTCGCTTTTACATGCATGTAAGGGCCACCCGTAAGGCTCTAAGTGTCTTTTATTGACGCCCCCGTTTTGAAATGGTTGGGATCCGACCCTGTGCATTCACCAAATATATATATATTTTTTGAATGTATACCTGTAAGACTTGCATGTAGCCTATAGGCGATGGTGGTCGGCCATTGGCGATGACTGTAGGTGTCGAACGCAATCGTCTTTCGCTTCTCACGCACATGGCTCTCCTAAATTAGGAATTTGAGGGGAAAAAACTACACTGATTGACGGTGGTGGGGGTGTGGATGTGGTTTACGTGAGCTTTTAATTACACGCCTCTATTTAATTGTCTTGGAAAATAAAATTTGCAATTAGGGCCAACCCGGTTCGAGTGGGTCTTAATCAATCCAACTGGTGTTCTTATAATGCTGACCACTAGAAGCATTTGTAAATAGAACTGTCGCAAAAAATAATGGAAACGTGGGCACATCATTCTATGTCAAAGTTGAGAAATAAAAAAATGTCATCAAAATGCATGTCTTAAAATAACTTTAAATAATGAAACGTCTAGCCAAAATAGTAATGTAATACTATTCTTCAAAAAATACAACTGTAGTTATTTTAAACCTGATCTGTTGACATGCATCTGAAGGAGACACGAAATGATGTTTACTTGCCTTAACTATAAGTAGGCCATATACATATAGTTAGTGTACAGTTTTTAAAAACTGAAGATACAAGTATTTTATATTATATGGGCATTCATGTGAATTTTGAATCAAATAGAAACTAAATTGATTGCTTCGCATCAACTTAAAAAGTTGGTAGTAAACGGGAAAAAACATGGAACAGAGAACTTAATTTTATCCTTTATAGAAAGGAAATGAAGGTGCTTACGAGATGTATCCACTGTATGGTTATGACAAGCTTATTATTATCTAAAAATAAGTTATATTCGTATTCAAATCTCAACAAAACTACCTAAGCTGATATAAAAAAGTTTGTTTATTACGCCTCATCATCCCAAATTAAGTGCAAATAGGTTTATGATAAACTGTTCACGCGCAAAAAAATAAACATTAATTTGTTTTGATTTTCATGGAATCGCTGGGCAATCATCCAACAACCCTTCAGTATATTATTATCTTTTAAATGGCTGATACGTCATTTAAAAGATTACATCTCACAAATTTAATATTTTTTGCTGACTTTTTAATTATGCTGTGTCAATGGCCTTTGGGACTGAAACAAGTGTTTTGCTTAACTACATATTTTTAATCGATTTCTGCATTTTTATCACCGTCTACTTAAACTTCTAAATCGCGCCCTAAATGATAAATCGACATTATTCTAGTTGCATCTTGTATCTTATTGAAAAGTCAAGCCACACGATGATTTAAGATAAATTAAATGCTAAAATGTTGAATATATGTATTAAAAATAAAAAAATGAAGAATATCGTAAGAAATTCCATATAGTCTCAATTGTTTGTTTGTTGGAATAACCTTTTGGAATCGCTACATTTTTTTATTCGTAAACTATTTCGTATGCGACTACAGTTTAATCAATGGTTTCATTCCGAAATATCGTCCCTATTACAAAGCACTTATTAATATATCACAGCAAAATAATGAAAAGTATTAAATTGACATTTAAGCGCTCTAACCTGGGTTGACGCAGCATAAAGACTGACGCTGATCGAGCTAACAAGGAAAACCAAGTGTAATAACAAGCGATTTGAAAACATCATGTTGCCCTGTTAAAAATACAGTCCACTTTAGTTCTTACAATATTTTAAAAAGTTTAATAGCTAGGAAGCATATTCTAATAACATGTATTCTCGTGTTCATGTATATATCACTTATAAGTATATCGTTCTTAATTTACAAATTAAAGCAACCTCAACATTACGATTCCTCAGACTGCTCATAGCAATTATCCCAAATAAAGAAAACAACATTTTTATATCCACTTATTTTTTTTCTCTAATTCACGGATTGATCCAACAGTAAAATCTTCCGTTAATGATTAACAAATAAAAGATTGATCTGCAAACAATATCAGAATTATGACTGAAAAAAACATACCTCCACTATTTCAAAAACTAAAATCAAAAGCAATAATCCTAGCGCCACCAAAAATATTCTTTCTTTATGTTTTCTAGCTTTAAATATAATCAGTATTCTCTATTATTGCCTCTTTTAATGCGAACAACCCTAGTCCATTAAGTTCTTGGCAAAACGTGAACAAAGAAAAAGCTTGTCTGACGCAGTAATATACATGTAGTTGCACTTATAAGATTGGCTGTTTATTTATTTATAACTAATTTTAACCGCACATGCTATTTGATCAAACATAATTATTGATGTATGAAAGTTCCCATGTTAAAGTTTCATTCCCAGCCTTTTTATATATAGCAGCACGAAAAGGGCTCAACATTTTATATCAAATTCGATATTCAGTAAGGTAACGACTTATGAAACAAAAATAAGAAGCGTCTTTGTCATTTAAATACCCTTGATCGAATATCTTATTATTATTCTTTTTCACTAAGATATATAAAGCATGAACATACATTAATGTTTTGGAAGTTCTTAGGTGTATTTTAATAAGAGGCGATCTAAACTGCCTTGAACCTAAGCGTTGGGAGAAAAACAAATGCCATATATCAGAACGAGGTAATCATTAAGAAACGTGGGGTAAGGTTTCCTTGGGAAATTAATCAATTAAAATACCTGACCTTTACCAGGATTATTTGAGAACGCTTGTTTGATACATAAGAAGAGTACCCCACGAGCTGTTCCCCAAAAAAGCTGTTCCCCACCAAATTCCAGCTGGCTTGGACATTTTGAGCAAATTCATTCTAGCTTGGAGATTTTAGCATATTGAGGAACACCTTTTTGATAATTTCCTCATTTTCCTAGTAAATACTGAGAATAATTATTTCAAACTTGATTTAAACTGCTTGCAATTGTATAATAAACTGTTATTTGCAATATATGATAGGCATTTTAGATATATTCATCATTTAATTTTCGCAAAAGGTGTTCCTTTTTTGTTCCAAGCTGGCTAGAAAAGGAGGAACAGCCCGGCTGGCTTGGAAAAAAGGAACACCTTTTTGCAAAATATTAATGTTCAAAAACCATTATTTTGTTGTTGTTCATACTTGTAATGTTCTTTTAAGGTGATTTAACAACTTTTTGAAAAATGTGTCGTGGGGTACCCTTAACATAAGACACCTAAAATAGTTAAAAGTTTGAATTGATAATGACACAAGAAACCTAAAAATAGTTAAAAGTTTAAATTGATAATGACACATGTTTTAGATTGTTATTTTCTTTTAACACCGATCCTTACTCTAGATTTTCCCTGGGTTATCGAGAAGACAATTTTTAATGGACAAAATGAAGGAATTAAAATAAACGCAATTCTATTTACGATATACATGAATCATCAACACAATGAACTTATCATATCAACAAAAAGAGATACCAAAATTGGTACAATGTTCCACAAATGTATCAATGTATTGTTTACATTTTGGGCTTGTTTATTATTGCGGTCGTTCACATGTTAAGATCTTAATCGAGCAAAATAATATTATTACAACTTTACTTGAATAAGATAACCCGTGCCCATCTGTGATATTTGGCAACAATGCAGAAATAAAGTAAAACGCAGGCGCGGATCTAGAAAATATTGAATCCGGGGGCGCAACAGTATAACTTATCAGACTGAACCGGGAGGCGCAAATTTATTTATTTTTGTCTTACATATAAGAGCGAACAGAGGGGCATGCGCCGGGTGCGCCCCCTCTAAATACGCGCCTGAAAACGAGTGTAAATTATAGATAAAAATAACATTTGTCATCGCGACATATTAAAAAAAAATCTTTATCACTACTATATATATTTTACAAACAAAAACAATATTCATACATGTGTATATCATTTTCAAAAAGAGTAGGATTAACAAAGTACATCCGTGTCGTAATAACAAAATGTTTTCTAAATTTACATATACATATGAAAATATATTTATAATTATTTATATACATACAACCCTTTATTATAAAAAGGCACCAGAATGATATGGTTTAATTGCCACCTGTAAGAACCAGTTTAGACAAATGGCCTTATTTCAAAAGGATTGAGGGGTCAGAAACCCTCATTCTATTCGGTCAGTCACCGACAGGGTACCAAACACGACCCATACTGTCCGCAGTTGTAGTTTTTATCCAAACAACGAAAATTTACTTAAGACGGGGTCATTTAATTATTACAGAAATGACCATGTGCAATGCTAAAAGACGATTATAGTTGTGCGATGAATATGATATGTTTGCTTTTAAATTGATTTTAATCGAGGCTTGCCCAAAACTAATATAGATAAATTATTTATTTTATTTATTTATTATTTTATAATTATAGTTTACATCAATTTTTTTATATGAGGGATATTTCGTTGAATAAATGTATTTTAATGTTTGATAGTATACATCAAATCTTTGTCCACTACCACACGACAATAGTAACACATAAACGTATCCCACTCGGCAAAGACACGTCCTTATCATGTCCCCTCAACGTCTTTACATGACGTCCTATTTGATTCCTCTACTGGGCCTGTATGAAAGTTTGCCGGACGTTACTTTTTAGACGTCACATCGCCGTCCATATCGGATATCCAAAGGACGTGCGTAAAAAACCTCCGCAGAGACTATAAATACGACGTCCTATACTGGTCCGTGAAGGGACGATTAAAGGACGGTCTGTTATCGGACGTAATATTTATTACACGGACATTTTTATCTAAATATCAAAATCATTTAATACATAAATATCATATATAAATCTTTTTGAGGAATATGATAGATATTCAACTGGACTATCATATTCAATTTTGAAATCAAAATATTTCCTACTATAAGTGGTAAAAAAAATCAAAATTTACAATTTTTGGAGGGGTATTCGCAATGCTCTTAAACGGTAAGTGCTTGCCGTAAGTTCGTCTTTTAATGAAGTCCTAAGAACGTCAGATTACGTCCCGACCAAAATATGTCGTCCTTTCCACGTAATATTCGTACGTCAAGGGGACGTCAAATTTGCAACGTCATTAGAACGCCATTAATAGCACGTCCTTGCAACGTCTGATTCTTGACGTACTGTGGACGTGTAAATATGTCACGTCACGAAAAATTCGTCCAATTGACGTCATTTTATGACATAGCTAGGACGTCTCGTTTTTAATATCTTAGCGACGTCCTAATTGCGTCGCGGACGTCGAGATGTAAAACTACGTGATTAGGACGTCCTGAGGATGTTGTTTGCCCAGTGGGATAAAAGAATTATGTAGTTGATATAAGATAAGCATCAAAATACTGAACAGCACCCCACGAGCTGTTCCTCAGAAAAAGGTGTTCCTTTTCAAAATTGATATATCTAAAATCTTCAAAAATGTCTGCTTGCTACAAGGATTTTAGGAAAACCCTTTTTCAATAATTTAATATCGTTCATGAATTCTTTCGAACCATTTTTTTCTTCATTTTCTTCACATATATATAAGTAGGCATACTTTCTGGAAATATCAATTAGAACATAAACGAAAGTTGTATCATTTTTCAAACATACTTGTATTATAAATATTAATTCAATTATATTCAAACTATCACAACATATCATTAATTTGATGCTCTAAGAAGACGATTTAAAGATTAGACAAAAGTAAGTGAATAATGATTACTAGCTTTAATGCTTAGTCCAACTACGTTTACCTCGATAATTTGTTTTGTTTTTAAGATTTTAATGTTAAATTTCATGCACGTTATACAAATATAAATTCGTTATGAGTGACCAAAAAATCTTGAGGTTTTGATCTAAATGTGTGCACACTAGCAAACAACTACAAAAACAACAACGATATTCTTTATTCGACTTCAATTTCTGGAACAAAATGTTAGCATATATAACAATCTACATTATTGTTAATAGAATTGCATTTTAATGTATATTTTCCCAGATTAAGGCATAAACAACATAACACAAATATTCTCGGTTTTAGGTTTTTAAGGCGACGTCAAATAAAAAATACTGATTTTTTTGGAGGTTGCACCACTTTGTGTTAGGCGAAATACAATAAAAAAGGAATGTGAATTGCATTTCAAAATTATGAACGTTTTTCTATAAAATGTAACTAGCTTGGTTCACTCATTGAATTTTGAAGGTATTTTAGTCCAAACCTTTCGCCGAGAAAGGATTTCAGTTATAACTGACTACCATCTGACTAGACCTTAAAGGCAATAAACAGAATGGTCATCGATCAAGTAGTGTAGGCCTTTCCGGTCCCTCGCATCCAGCGACCCAATGGCTCAAATTCCAGGCTTTCTTCCACAAGGGTAGGCATACGCCATCCACTTCCCCCAACGTTATACACCCCTGTTACAAGTAGGTACCACTTTTTCCTTTGGCTGGGCCGACTCATATCTTTGTATGCCGTGGGACTCGAAACAACTATCTTCGGATTAGTGCAATGTTCTTATTCAGACCATGGTAAGACGACCACGTTTACCACTAAGTCACGCAGGAAAGACAATATATGTGCAATGAGAATAGATATGAACTTTTAATATATTTGTCTGGATTCGTTGATGTTGATGTGGATTTATATTTAATCCTTGTTGTCCTATAATCCGGAGATGATTGTAACCAAACGCAAACGCAAATATAACGTTTTAAATATCAGTTCCAAATTTGTCCCTCTAAATTAAAACAACAGCTACGAACGACGTCGAGTAACAGACGCATGACGTAATGTAAACCGTGATGAGGTATTAATATTGAACAGTAGTAGGTATTTATATGTGGGGGTCTTATAGGCCAAACACTTGTAGAAATAACAAAAACCCAACTTGCTCTCCAAATGTTGCTCAACCGACTTAAACTAATAATGACTCAAAACTAATCATTTACTTAAAATTTATTTAAATATACCAATAATCCGTGAAATAATTATATATGGGAACGTATTGGGTATTGGTTTATATCGAGGCAGTGCAATTATTGGCTAATAGAAAACCATCAACAACCTGAAGTGGGACTCCCATCCGCATATGGCGACCTGAAGCGTTCGACTTGGTTCACAGCACATCATTGCTTGCATTTTCTTTCAGAACAGAACAAAGAATGTTTTTCGAAATGATAATGTTACTGTAGGATTATGTTGGTTGATATATGGAACCTCGCGGTTGTAGAATCTATCTTAATATAGTCTCTCTAAACGGATCTTTAAATATGATTTATTGACATATTTATTCTTATGGGAGATTTTATTCTTGCTTGCAGCACCATTTTCTGGGTTTCTTGCATGTAGCTTCAAAATAAAATGTGTAATGCAAATCAGCGTATCTAGCATATTTCTAAGATATGTGATCATGTTCCGCTAAAGAATAGATGGATTGACATCAATTTTAAAAATTAAATGGCAGAGTGACCATCCAAACAAACTGCTCGCCGATGTGTCGATACGGGGATAGCTAAAATATGCCTTACACAACGTTGTTTCTAATTTCAATTATTGCACATATACAGGGCTAATATAAATGTATGTCTTAATCATTTAAAACATCATTCAATTTCCACAAAGCTACAGGCATGTCAATTTTTATTTGAAGGTTTTCTGACTTTGTCTCAGTAGTATATCTTGCAATAAGAATAGAATACAATAGGGACAAAAGAACAGACACTATATCCTCAAATAAGACGTAACACAACCGGGAAAATGGTTGATATTTCATGTTTTAGAATACCCTCTAATGTTTGTGATATTCTATTACTACTGTTTCTAAGATGATTTAGTCAGCGTTCTTTTCCAGAATATTTTTTTTTGTGTTTTTTTTAATATATTTTAGAAACCGCAAAAACACTATTATAGCTCCCATATCCTTACCTCTGCTATCGTTGTTATTATTTTCTACGAATCATGCATATGCAAATCAAGAAATTGAACTTGATTTAATCCATTGCGCTTATATAAAGATCATCATGCTATCAACGATTGAGCTTACAATCAAAACAGAACACAATTGAAACGGGGTGTTCTCAAACTTGTGTACTTAATTGTTTACTTGTTTTATATGTGCTGTCATGTAAATCAATCACTGGTTTGTTTTAAATTGATTCCAAGAATTAATATTGTCATATAAATATATCGAATAATTTCTCCCCATTTGTATTTTGAATAAATTAAGTTTGTTACATTAACCATTTTTAAAACCTAGGTCTGAAGTCTATGGAACTTTGAGACTATGGGACTGTCTTAAAATGACGAAATAACGACATTGACGGTGTACGTCCTGACATCTTTGATTTAAAAATAAATAGCTTCGAGATAAGAAGCTTTAAGACTTCGTCTTAAATGATTTCTCATTTAACATACTAATTCAACAATTTGGCTTAAAGTTGAATATATAATATGACGTTTTGTGATGCAATTCGACGTTATTAAGGCAGTTCAAGAACGGCTTTTTGTCGGGACGGGGAAATTTGACCTCGCTTGCAAAAACTGGAAAGCATTTTAGCGGGTGAGCTTTAAGCCCGAGCCAAAATTGTAAAAAGGGAGAAATATACTTTAATTTCAAAATCAATAAAATTGTGATCCTAACTTGCTTCAAAATTAGTCATATATTTTTTAATGTACGAAAAACAGTCACGGTCCTCATGAATGATGAATGTAATAAGCAATGACCTAAATCTATATATTTGTTTTGAAAAGCATATTAAAGCAACATGGACTAGGTTACAGAAATTCCGATGAACGTTATTCCGACCCGAAATCGGTGGAACTTCTACTTCTGCGAGGAATAAGGACGTCCTGATACTTTTTCTATGTCTCCACTAAACATAGTCTGCTCCCACTCCGCTGAGTTTTAGCGGAGTGGGATTATTCTCCAAATCTAAATCGACACAGTGTGAACTTAAACGTGTCCAAAAGATTTTGTCAAAGGGATTTTGGTAGTAAGTGCAATCCGTACATATTCTTATGATATAGTCCTAGCAACATCAGATCACATCCAGACTAGAATACAATACCGGTTCAAGGTCATAATCTGACGTTAAGGGTGACGTCATATATCCAACGAATTAAGGACGACTTTGATGAAACGTCGTGACAACGTCCGATTAATGAAATCGTGATTTCAGTGCGGCGTGAAGCCGCCATTTTCAGGCAATGTTTGGAAGTCTCATATATCATAATATCATAGCGACGTCATATTAGCGTTGCAAACAATGGGACGTAAAACTACATGAAAAGGACGTTCTAAGGATGTTGTGTGCCAAGATGGTTACAACGACATGGATTTTGTTTGAGAAATATTCGTCCAACATATTCAAATATTGTAAAATTTGAAGAGGAAATAGAAGAACAAAGAATATTATAGACTAAATAGACCCGGTTTTTATTCGTGTAGGTATTGACTCTGATAGCAATATTGTTTATGATGAGAGTGAGAACGGGGGATATGCTTGATATAATGTATAAAACGCGAATATGATTTAAAGAAATGATGCTTTCGTTATGCACCGATAAGCAACTTATTTGAATTTAGAATCGGTTTGGAAAAAAATATTTCATACGCTGAAAATATTTGCATTGAGTCAATAAAGGCATTATAAAGTTATAAAGTCATTATTCCTTCGTATAATTTTTTTCTGAGAATGCATTAGTCGTTTTCATGATGTGTTTTAAAACATAAAATTCTGTCTAATGTGTCTGATCGTGTTCATTAAATTGTCATTCTTGTATGCACTATTAGTACTGTCAAGCATCTTACACCCTCTGTCAAAAATGTTCTAGAATATATTTTGTAAAAAGGAATTTAATAGAATAAAATATCTGCCTTATATTCTATCACAAATAACACCATAATTCAAATTAGCATGTCCTATTTTTCTCACCCTTAATCAGAGATAAATTCAAGGTCGTGTAAAAAGTTATAAAAAATCTGCTATAAGATATTGCCTGATGAAAAATATGTGTTTTCATTTCATAATAGGTGCATTATTGTGCCATGCAGGTGCATTATAACAGGATTATGTGATAAGATCATGTTATACGTTACAATCCCTTTTTGATGATCCCTTTATCAACGCACATCGGCAATTCAACGTTCATTGACATTGTATTTTTTCTCTTTTACAAAAGGTGTATATCTCAGTTTTACCCTATACCTGATTCCGAATATTGCAAGTTTGACTTTGATTCAAAATATAATTTACATCATTTGAAAACGGTCAATAAAGAGGCAGCTTTTATAAGTTCCAATTAATGTTTATAATCAAAAAGAAATTTTGAAAGGGTACATTCATATTTAAAGATGGATTTGGTATTTCGCGATATTGAAGTTACAATCAAAAATAAAAATATTCTCAAAAAAATCTCTGGCATTGCCGAAAAAGGAGATATGCTTGCTATTATGGGTCCAAGTGGTAAGTACGCCGTTTTTTTTTAAGAAATGGGGGTATCATTCATAAATATATGATTACTTGAAATATTCTAAAATTGATAATAATGTTAAAAGATGATACAACGTATGATTTAATAAATCTCATTTGGGCTTTAGTCAATCTTTCAGTCATTTTTCTTATTAGATAATCAGAGATATGTTAAAAAGGACACTGCATAAATACACACATATGTTGGTATGTTTAACAAAGAGCCACCAATGACATTTCAGAAAATCAAATACAATAGAGTACGGTATTTGCTCAATAATGTCTCTTAAGTGATACATAATTGAGTCAATCCAATCATAATTCTAATCCAATGACATATACCAAGTTTGCTTATCTAGTGGCAACAATATTGTAATTATAATTACAACATGATTTCTATATTGATAGGTGCAGGAAAGTCTACATTATTGAATACACTTGCTGGACGCATTCCTTTCGATAATGGGTCGATCACACTAAATGACAAATTACTTGATAAGCAATTGGGAAGAAAAATGCGTTTCGTTCTTCAGAATGACCTTTTCTTTCCAACATTGTCTCTTCTAGAAACAGTCAGGGTATGCTCATTGTCATATATCATTATACATTTCCATTAAATTATCGTCTTTAAATTGCATAACAGTTATCAAATACATTCCAAGTGCGTGCTTTATAACTGTCCGAAGTTGGAAATATCTTTCAACTATGAATGCAAAGCTGAGTATTGCTGCCACACACATGTTTAAGAAGATCAGTTAATGCCATTATTAAGTGTGAATCTTATTAGTTAACTTAAACTCTTTTGAATCTGATTAAACGTAACAGTTCTCTGCAATGCTAACTCTTCCTGAGAAGATGCCACATCATATCAAACTGCAAAGAGTGGATGACATAATCCGGTTGCTTGAACTAGACAAATGTAAAGACACAGGTAACAATATTTCATTACCTAGCGTTTGATTGCATAGAAATTAGAAATATTGATCAGATATACTATTTGTAATATCCATAAAGCGAATGACCAAGTTGAATGATAACCGTCTCAAGGATAATCTTTGTTATAATATAATTTTGATTTTTGTTCACTTTCCTCATTTTGTTATATTCCAAAGCCATGGGAAACTCGTACACTCCTGGCTTATCTGGTGGTGAGAGGAAACGTGCAACCATTGCTTGCGAAATAATAACCAATCCAGCCGTTCTTCTTATTGATGTAAGTAAAATATTTCTTTCTTTCTTTGATTAACATAGGAGATACTGTTATTGAATATAGTGAGAAGAAACGAATTGATTCTCAAATTGTATTTCTCATTGTGTCCATAATGATACAAACAGACAACTTCAATCCCTAAAAATATACGGTTTGCATCATACACCTTATTTTAACCGATGCGTTACAATTCCATGTCAAAGTTTCTTAATAAAAATTATTTTGAATTACAGGAGCCAACAAGTGGACTTGATTATTCCATTGCGTCTAATCTTCTCAATACTTTGAAAAACTACAGCCAGTTGCGTTCGAAAACAATTGTGGTATCCATTCACCAACCGTCAAGCCAGATGTTTCATATGTTTACTAATGTACTTCTTATGTCGGATGGCCAGGTAGTATAAAGTAAACCATTTGATATGTACAGTATAAACTTACCAGCACCCTATATCAAATAGTTAATAAATCGATTCTATTGAACAAAATTCACAACGCATCTATAGTCGATATTTTGATTAACTTTACTTAATCTTCTATTGCTTTATTAGATGATTTATTTTGGTGAGTGTTCAAAAATCCTTGACCACTATCAAAGAGTGGGATTGATATGCAAGCCTCAATACAACCCCGCCGATTTCATAAGTAAGTAGCTTGCCATGTTAACTACTATAGCTTATAAATATTTTTGGTTACCGTTATTACCAAAATATGTATTGTATTTGTTATTATCAATCATTTTTTAAATTGTATTGAAAGGTTATTTATGATATCTAAATTGTCATGATATGTTCTATTTGAATTTTAGTGGAAGCACTCCGGTCGAGTGCAGAACACGAAAAACGTCTTATCGAGGCATGGCAAAATAACAGGTTTTAACTTACTATTAAGTCTCCATTTCATGTATATATTCTTATCATCTATCTACTTAATTTATTCCATGTATAACGATATTTATTATACTTTTATTGATATGAATAATCATATTTTAGTTTATTTAGAGTTTTGTCATGTTAACATTTAATGATGCATTGCATGTTTTGTGCATGGAATCTTGGAGATTCCTTATTGTGTAATCTGATTTAAACATCGAAATAATCTTTAACTTATTGTGTATATAGGAAAACCCATTGGTCGGAGAAAATAAGAGAGTCGCATCCGTCATCTGATGTAGATGAAATACGAGGCAATGTCAAACTAGGGAATCCCGTAGCTTCCATAACATATGGTGAAGACAATAGGGGATATGAAAAATCAAGTATCACCACTTTATCTGAAACAGATGAACAAACCATACCAATGGAAGCAAAACCGAATGACATAGAATCAGGTATGCTCTTTCTAATTTCATGCTAGTTTTTTGTTTACTTTCTTTCCCATAATTTACCAATCGGAGCTATCAGCACTGAAACTAAAAGACTTACAGTAATACAGGAAAAATCAAAATAAAG
>LQRL01081457.1:2436-14466 GCA_001703475.1 Hydroides elegans | reverse complement strand
TGTATAGAATGTAATATTGCTTGCGATATAATTCATACGTTTGTTGATTGCATATGTGTTCAACCGCTTTGGAACCTCTTAACAAACTGGCTTAAACTAATTTTGAACTCGATAATAATTTTAATGTGACAACCCGCCTGAAAATCCTTGGAGTTATAACAAGCGATCGAATAAAAAAACAACTTGAACTCGATTTCATACTACTTCATGCACAACTTTATATACATATTCGCCGAAAAGAAGAATTTCCAATTTCTTTCATATCATTTCTCAAATATTTAAAACACGAAGTCCTTATTGAAAAGCTTAGCCATAAACGAAATGTACCAATTGTAACTGCAATGAATGAGATTGAAAGCGTTCTTTTAGATAAAGTGACGTAGCTACAAATTGTTAGGAAATTGTGAAAAAAAATACCTCTAATATATTTATGTAAGAAGTTTGTCGAAAATAACTCTATATTATAGGGTTGACATTATAAATAACAATATTAGAATACTGTTTATGTATAACGAGATATACGGAGTTGAAATAATAAAATGAAAATAAAGTGAAAGGCCTCGATGATGAGACAAACATAATGATACAAACTGTGACGTATTAGAAAGCATATGAGAAAGGGAAAGAACTGGGCTATCTGCGCGCATATGGTACTGAGTAGACGAAATATATTCATGAGTCTAACAAAGAACGCATATCCGAATATATTAGTAATTATAAGTGCAAAATATGTTCAAAGCGATAATCCTGAAAAGGAATGATCCGAAAGAAACAAATTTATATAGCTAAATGAAAAATATATATTTCGTTTCTTATTACTGCGCAATTATTGAGGTTCGATTTCGGTAAAATCTTGTTATTTATTGAAATCTAGCTAACCATCGAAAATGTAGATGTGAACATAGAAAGGTCATTTAAGATTTTAAGAAAAAAACCGCGAAATAGGAAAATGTAAAGTCTTCATTACTATTTGCAACCTCTATATAAACACTAGATAATCATATATATGAGACTTTAAACAAACAAGACGAGATACAATTAAGAAAAGAAAATCAAGTATTTTGAGTAAAGGGTATAAAACAAGTATAAGTATCCGTTGCAACGAATAATATATACGCAAAATTACTTTCTGTACCAATGCGCGCGGGCGGCTTCGATGCTTTGAGTACCGATTACCTATGCAGAAATGTCTGACAGGTGAAAAAAACATTAAATTCCAGTTGTTTTTTGTTTTGTTTTTGCAGATTGAATTGGGAATTGGAAAACATCATTTAATTGTGTTCCAAGTAACTGATTGGATGGCAAGGTGGATTTGAAAAGCACCAAACAACGCTTTTTATTTTGAATTTGTATAATTATCTTCAAACTAAATTACTATTACGAAACAAAATAATTATTTGTGAACATTATCAGTTTGCAGGGAATAATTCACAGCCTTAGTTTAGACTATTTTCCAGTTTGTTATAGCATTGAAACAAACACAGTCTAGACTTACACTGTGAAAATAGCCCTAATTAAGGTTTTGGGAATAAAATATATTTTTTCATCATTATGTAAATTATAAGCATACAATTTATTACCTTTTTTGTTCAGTGTCAGATATAGCGTTGGCTGTTTTCTAAACTATCCGCCTTTTTAAGCAAAACATATTTTATGCAAGTGTAAAAGTAGAAATTATACCAAATCGTTCTTAGAATTTATTATTACAAAGCAATGTTCATGTTAACATATATAACTCCTATAATAGACATGGCATGCGAATTTATAAAGAAATCGTTTGTTACACATGTACTCATATTAATGAATCCGCCGGTGTTTTATAGCTATGTATAGAGCAATTGTTCGTCATTGTTAACATACACCGATCGTTATATCGATATGAATGCATGCATAACTAATACGTGCATTATAGGCACGGCATAAACCTAAGCAATTCAATATTAATTAATGAGTTTCGTGCATGAAGGCACCAAACTATGACGCCTTATGCTATTCTTGCGACATATTTAAACTTAAATGATCACGGCAGCCACGAAAAGTAGCAATTTAAGTGCGGGACAGGCACTTCACTCCTTGCGTGCTTTCTGTTGGCTTTCTGCGATTCAGTGATCGTAGAACATACGGACGACAAAAAATGTGCACATACGTTTTCTCCTTTGTGCTGCCTACGTACTGTGTACGGACTAGAACACCGTGCATCCGAAGTACGTGCGACATACATGTAATGTTGATGTAAAGTGTACGTCCCGCACGATTTTTTTTCAAAAGTTGCACTCAGACAGAGCGCAGAAGCGTTGTACAATCAGTTTCATATATTACATATTTCTAAATCTTTTTATATTTGGATAAGATGACCTTATTAGAATTCGTATTATTACATAGATCGGCAGTTCTTATTAGATCTGGTCCAAAACATAGAACATTATTTTAATCGAACGGTATCAAACCAGATGCATAGAAGTCATATAATTACACCATTGTCTTCCATTTATGTAAACTGTTACACAGTTTATAAGAATGAAGTATGAGCATTACAATGCAAGGTATACAATATATAAAACCATTCAGTTTTTAAACAGATGTCACAAATGTGATATCCCAATATATATTCATAAAGAGATAACATTTTATGTTCAAATAAAAAAATGTCTGACGAGAAACAAATCACATCGTCAAGCAATCAAGTTTTTGTTCTCTAATAAAATTTCATATTGTACAGTTTCTATTTATAGCGTTAAAATAAGTAGCATATTTATGTGATTACTTTTAACTGACACATAATTGTATTTTTTTCATTTAGAAAAATATGAAAGTTCTTGTCGGCGATGCTATTGTTTATTGTACAGTTTCTTTATATAACCTGACCAATGATTCGCATATTTACTTAATTACTCTTAACGAAAAATGTCACTTTTTAAAATAAAAATTGCATACATTGTTTGTTAAATGTATTACACTCTATTGTAATGAAACCGTGCATAAAAAGATTTAGACAGAGTGATTCATTCTAAAATTATGTTCATAACTTGCTAACATAATGTGTTTATGTGCAATATTTTATTGCGTAATCTTACTTTCAAGCAGCATGAACGTATTTCCCAACATTCTATAATGCCACAAATTTAATATTCAACTAACGTAGGTAGACATAAATTAAAGCACAATAAGGCCGTTTATTTAGCTTGCAAAACTTTAGGTTTTTGTAACATTTAGTCAAAGTGACTTAACTTATTGATGCATAATCCAACTGATAATTCAACTGATCAAGGTGACTTAACTTATTGATGCATATCGAGTACGGAATGCATACTATTATGCTTAATCAACACTTTTTCCCTAAAACAATTCATTTTTTAAGAAATAAGTTAACGGATAACGTTTGATTTGAGGGTGCAATATAATTTTACTGGATTTGCCTTGTATAACTTTGTGAAAGTTCTACCAAATCTATGTTTTTTTTTCATTGAACTTAGACTAAACACCGCAAAGCGAGAGTATTAATGTATGTTGTATGACCTTTAATCTCCAAAAATAAAAATTGAAATGCAATAAATATAAATGATAGCGTAAATGGATACATTTTCTTCTCAGATATTAAAAAATAATCAAGCTTAATAAATAACTAGCAGTTTTTCAATAAAACTTCGATATTTGTTTTAAGATTCTGGAAATTGCCCGAAGGATGCACCAACTTGGAGCAATATCTCAAAGTTCTTGTTCTTTGCCCCTCGGATATTTCTATTAGGTACTTATATTATAAAATAAACGTTAACAAAGCGAAATATCATCAACCGAAACTTATTGAATCGGTTTATAATATTGATTAATTCAAAATAAGAGACGTTGTGATTGGAATAAAATATACGCCACGCAATAAGTCTTAGAGGATTTGTTTGGAGGAATTAGTTAAATGACTTCTATTCGCTTTGAAATAAGTAATAAAGGCACATAATGTCCAATCTTGTCTTTAACGTGATAGAAAATATTAGCAATGAAATTATAATCATTTCAAGATGTTTATTGATCTAACATCAATGTATTTAGTGAACATGATTATTGCAAGAATTTATAATTGACTCAAATCTATTTTTGGTCGTATTTCCTTGTGATCCTTTGACACGAATTCAAAACACCAAAATTGCATCATCACGCAGTTTATATGCTTGTACATCGGGCTCGAATTCATAATTTCCGTTGGCGTAGAAATATCCGGGCGAGCCATCAACGCTCCATATCTGTTCAATAATCAAACAACATTGTATGTAAAATCATATATTTGATGCAGCAGGTTTATGGATACTTAAATTTCTCAAGCGATGCAACACATTCTATTTAAAATGGTTAAGACAAAGGTGATTGAGGTAAAATTTAGATAAAATGTGGTTGTCTCAGTCCTAAACTCTCATAATAACTTGACCCATTTGTTTACAATTAAAACTCTGTCGGCATTTCAAGTAATATCTTATCGCCTTGTAATTTGGATACTGCTGTTAACCCAAATAATCTTTCGAGGTTATTCCTCAAAAAAGTGTTTTGTTTTTATCCTTATTTTTACCAGCCCTTTGACAAATAACTATATTTTGTATTAATCAAGTTATATTTCAAGATATTAACTATATTTTGAGATATATTTTACATTGACATCGGCATTCGCATCCGACCACAGATGCATGCCAGATTCGATAGTGGTTGTGTTTCGCATATATATTATCTTTCTTTCGATCAAAACCAAGTTTTATGATGATAATATAATTAAATCATAATCATATATCTTTCCTTGATATCGGCATCCGCGAACCCAGACCCCCGATCAAAAATTTGTCGTTTATTGTACAGTTATTCATCCCTTGGACTTATGACTATACACAATTAACCATTTTCACTTTTTTTTCTATAATTTGCATTGACATCGGTGTCAGCACCCGACCCTTTATCGGCCCAGACACCAGTTTCAATAGTGTATTGCGCAGTTGCACATACCTTGGACTAATGATCCGTTCAAAACAAACCTTTTTTACTTCTTTTATTTTTTCTCATTATTTATTCTATATTTTACCTTAACATCGGCGTCTGCACCCGACCCTTTATCGGCCCAGATACTAGCTCCAATATTTTATTGCACAATTATTCATACCTTTGACTACTAATCCATGTAAAATTAACCATTTTCACTTTCGGTTCTGCTCATTTTCTATTCTATAGTTTACCTTGACATCGGTGTCAGCACCCGACCCTTTATCGGTCACCATACCCCAGATTCAATAATGGTCGTTAATTTCGCATTTATTTATCCCTTTGACTTATAATCCATGCAACATTAATCGCTTCTGTTTTTTTTCATTCATTCATATTTCATTCAATAGTTTTCCTTGACATCGGTGTCAGCACCCGACCCTTTATCGGACTGATTGCAGATAATAATTTGGTCCTTTATTGCGCAGTTATTCATCCTTTGGACTATTAATCCATACACAACTAACAATTTTCAATTATGTTTTTTTTTAATTAATTCATATTTTATTCTATAGTTTACCTTGACATCGGTGTCAGCACCCGACCCTTTATCGGCGCAGACCCCAGCTTCAATAGCGGTCGTTTATTGCACAGTTATTTATCCCTTGGACTATTCATCCATACAAAATTAAACGTTTTCACTTCTGGTTTTTCTCATTATTTATTCTATAGTTTACCTTAACATCGGCGTCTGCACCCGACCCTTTATCGGCCCAGACACCAGCTTCAATAGTGGTCGTTTATTGCACAGTTATTTATCCCTTGGACTATTAATCCAAAAACAATTAACGTTTTTACTTCTGGTTTTATTCATTATTTATTCTTTATTTTACCTTGCCATCAGCATCAGCACCCGACCCTTTATCGGACCAGAGCCCAGATAAAATATGGTCGTGTATTGCACAGTTATTTATCTCTTGGACTATTCATCCATACAAAATCAAACGTTTTCACTTCTGGTTTTACTCATTATTTATTCCATATTGTACCTTAACATCGGCGTCAGCACCCGACCCTTTATCGGCCCAGATACCAGCTCCAATAGTGGTCGCTTCGGCATACTCGCTCTTGAGACAGCGCACTTCGTCAGTCAAGAAACTTGGACAACAGCCATGACCTTCATACATGATATCTCCCAGCGAAACGTAGCCTATAAATACATATAACATATATTGTATTTACACATACTATGGTATATATTAGTCGCTTCGGCATTTGTCTTGAGACACAACACCTTGTCAATCAGGAAACTTTGACAACAGCCATGACCTTCATACATTATATCTCCCAAAGATACATAACCTGGAAAACACATATAACATATATTGTATTTACACATGCTTTTTTATATATTGATTGATTCGGCATATTCGCTCTTGCGACAGCGTACTTCGTCAGTCAAGAAACTTGGACAACAGCCGCGACCTTCATACATGATATCTCCCAGCGAAAGGTAGCCTGGGAAACACATATAACATATATTGTATTTACACGTTATATAGTGATTGATTCGGTATGCTCGCTCTTGAGACAACGCACTTCGTCAGTCAAGAAACTTGGACAACAACCATGACCTTCATACATGATATCTCCCAAAGATACATAGCCTAAAAACACATATAACATAAATTGCATTTACACATGTATGTGTTTATTTGGTATACTCGCTCTTGAGACAAAGTACTTCGTCATTCAAGAAACTTGGCAAGCAGCCGTGACCTGTATGCATAATAGCAAAGATACAGCCTGAAAAATGCATATATTATGTGAACAGATACAATAATAAATGGTGTTTGGCTGGGCATAAGCGATCATTAGTTTATGCATTTTGTAGAAAACTTATCTAATACGGTTCCTGCTCTAGTAGAAAAATCAAGGAACCAGTTCCATTTGGATACCAAATGGAAGTGACTCCAAATCGTGTTATGTCTTACTACACTACGCCACGATGGATTTTCATTATCCATTGACACTAAAAGTGACAGTGGAATATTCGGGAGATTGATAGGAAATTATTAGTTTATTTGTTGTACAATATGTCCTTTATTATTTGAATAATAATTAAGTGTCTTGGAGGTAATATTTTGAGTATTTTCTGAAGTCACAATCATTATTGCAGGATAACTTTTGTGTTAAAATGAAAAAGATACTTTTTTTCAATTTGGATAAAACTTAATATCTTAAAAAAACGAAATTCAAAGAAATTAATACAAAATCTGGCTTCCCATGTATAACAAATAAAATAACGCAATCATCCCTTACCAATAGGACACAGTGATCCCATAACAGAGTCATCATAATTCCCGTTTGAAAACATATTCATTTCTTTAATAAACATTACCAAAAACAGAAATATATATACAAGAAAGCCTCTGCGCAATCGATACCCTGTTTATCAATAAGACAAATTTAAATCTTCATATCTCTCGTGTAATAGACTATATTTCAATGGTTAAGGCTAAAAATGATATATACGTGCAAATTAATATATATCAATAACATGAATATCACATTTCAAACAATTTGATACAAAATATGGATTTAAACATTAATCTCATTTATGCATAAGTCAAAATACAAATGGCTTCCCTTAAATTGCATATATGAAAGAAAATAATCATTCCATACCAATTGGACACAATGGTCTCATAACAGCACCATCCATATGCGCGCCAGATCCTTTGTCATTCCAAATTTCTCGAAATCCCATTGGTTCTTTCAAAGCAGTCGCATCATCAAGTGGCCTCACAGCCACCATTTTGTTTTCTGCGTCGTTGAAATTTCCTTGTCCGTGGTGGCCCAACACAAATGTGGTCTGGCCATCATTCTAGTGACAAAGAAAATAACAAAAAAAAGGTAGAACAAAAGCTATATGGGAATTTCTATCAGTTTATTATCAAGACAAAATTGCCTTGTACGTGGTTGCCCAGCACAAATGTGGTCTGGCCATTATTCTTATGAAAAAGAAATAGCAAAACAAGTTATTAAAGAAATTGCTATGGCTGTATAGACCCAGTACGAATGTGGTCTGGTCATCATTCGTATGGCAAAAGGAACAAAAAATGGAAAAAACAAAAGGTAGAGCGTTTCCACGTGTGCTACTGTACTATGTGTATACCCTTTACTCATTACATTTCGTAGTCTTAAAGAATAACTTATATTGTTATTAAGCATAAATAGTCTTACATGTTGAGATTTAAAACAAGTGAAATCTGCATGTGCTCCACTTCCCTTGTCCCACCAAGCAACGTCTGTCGGAGTGTGCAACATTCCAAGAAGCTTGAACAAAATAACAAATATTTTTTTGAGTTACATACAAGAATCGTTTATGAGGGTTCTTATTTTTAATACACTTTTATCGGAGTGTGCAGCAGACCAGGAAGCTTGAAAAAAAAAGAAAATCAAACTTGTTGACAAAAATGTAACGATAAACTAATCGTAGAACGTTGGAATTTCAACGAATCCGCATGTACACTACTTCTCTTGCCCTACTAGGAACTGTCAATTGGGATGTGTAGCAGACCAAGAAGCTTGAAAAAAGAAAAGATAACTTGTTAACCAACACATAACGATTATCGTGAATAGTCAGATTGTATGTCGGGGTGAGCAGCAGACCAAGTAGCTATATAGAAAAAAAATAATATAAATTAATTAATATAATATGAATATAACAAATATGCAATGATAAACTAATCGTAGAAAGTCTGATGCTCTACACATCCGTGCGTGTTTTTATTCCCTATCCCGCCAAGCAATATGTGTTGGTGTGAAACAGACCCAAAGCGCTTGAAAAGGAAAACAACAAATAAACTAATTACTGCTTCATCATTTGTCACAACAAAAAATCAATACTTTATTATATTAATTCTTTTCTTTACATTTTTTAAAAGAGTGAATATAGGCTCCTAATAGTTTTGGTGACATTTTTGTACTTTGTGTAAATAAGGAATAAATAATCTAAACTATTTTTATATACTTACAGCTTCTCCATATGCACAAGCAATGGTCGTAGCAAAGACAACTATTACTGTCTTCATATACATTTTGTATTTGAATCAAACTTAGCATAAAATGAAAAGTTCCCACAAGTTCGACATTACGATCCTTTGAGTTTATATACTTGATTTTTGCAACATATGTAATAAATGTCTCTGAAACTCTATATTAATTTATAGTTTTTATTCATCTCTAAATTACTATTAATCACAATGACTCATCGATTCAAATAAAGGCAAGGATTATTTCATACTGGTTAAACAATGATACAATACATGTAATTAATTTCACGCTTTAGAAATGCACAAAATATTAATCCCCGGAAATGCTAAAGATCCGCAGCAGTTATGTTAATAAATAAAATCTACCGGTGAAACATAATGGTTAAATTCATGTTTTTTTTCAAACTAGATACGTAAAGTTAATGTTTGATTTTTTTACTCAAATGTTGAAGTAAACACAAGTTAAACCAAAAACAATTGATCTACTTTGCATTGATTATTCAAAATGCATATATTTGAATTTTAGTTGGTGATTCATCATTTAAATAAAATTAAACATGTATAAATATGATAAGTATATATAAAAAACTCCGAGTCCAGGTGAATGTATTTTGCTAAAAGCGATTCACTATTTCGATAGAAATACTTAGAGAGATACCATATGGATGCATTTAAATTGGACTAGTCATATAAACGTTTATTTTCCCTAGAGCTTACTCGTACCTTGGAAATAAATCAGGGCTCTTTTGCAAAAAAAAGATAGAACAGGACAGAACTGATATTATATATATTTCACAAAACGAGTGCGACAAAAGTTGTATCCAATCAGTTCTTGTGCTAATAATCATAAAAACTGAATGTAGGTAATACCGCAAAAATTAGGCTATAAATTGCATATGCTATAGACATTAGTCAATAAGTCAATATTAATTACATATAATCGTATTTCCACAATAAATCTAAATATAGCTCATTGTGTCGAAATCATCACATAGTGAGTTGGGAATCAATTTAACTTGAGCAACAATTGTGTCTTAAAAGTAATAGAAATCATATGCTGTCTCATGATATCCGATTGTGAATTTGAAGGCTGTGATTTCAGTAAAAATATCATTTTTCATAAAAAGAAACGCATGATATTTGTCACGATTCGCATAAAGCTATGGTTTTAATGTAAAAGAGGGATATTGAGTATGAAATGAAGTGCAAAATATATATAGAAGGACTAATCAGTTATTGAGTGACCGCAACAAGTTTTTGGGTCACTTACTATTTGTCATAGAAAGAGCATTTATAAACATTTTTACAAACTCACAACAATTAACACTTTAGTATGTTCATGGTTTCATGTTTTAAGTAAACAAATTATATTTCATGATTTTTCTATTAAAAATAGTGAGTGACCCAAAAACTGATCATGACTCGAAAACTATTGCCTTCTATTATCCGCCATATGAATGCATCGAAATCATCTGGTTAAACTGTAATTTTATCATTGATTTGATTGTATTGATATGTAAGATCTTAAATGTGATATCTACATCGAATGTGATGTTTATTAAGTGATAACTGCGATTCGATATTTATATATTTTGGTCTATTGATGAATAAAATATCCTTTCAGGTCTATATAGCACTAAATTACATTTATTAAAGTCACCTAATAGTATGTGTCCATTTATTTATACTTTGGTACCTGAGCCGCGCCTACTCTATGAAGCTTCGGGAGGGGAACAATGCCCATAGTACCCAGTTTGAGACTTGGATGTCGAGACCCTGTTAAACCATTTATTAACATGACAACGTTGTCCTCTAAGAGTCTTTACAATCAAAAACTTTATTATTGAACCTTTTATATCAGGAATAACTAACAATTTCTTTTGTCAAATATCCATTGTGCTTGGAAATCCTCCACACTCGCACATGAAACCAGAGACCAGAATTAAAAGTGTATCTTTGAACATTTCAAGAAATTAGTTCCATATGATAAACATTTTACGAAAAATAAACTCTTTTTGAGTGAATTAGTATCGAAACCTGGTAATATAGTCATTCAAACATGTATGACGATAAAAAATTATCTTTTTTACGTTTGGCTTCAGACTATTCTCGGGCATTCCTTGCCCATTACTTTCTACTTGATTATATTACTTTGCTTGGATTTCGAATAATCCTAATTGAGAGAATAAAATCAAAATCATCCAATCATTTGCATATTTAGGATATATTGTGACGTAGCAAAATTTATTCGAATTCTAAGCGAAAGCTATTTGCATAACATTAAGTGTTTTGAAAGTTTATAAACAGCATGCAAAATGAACACATCAATTGACCATGACCTAAATATGTTTGAAGCTTGGTTCAAATGTTGTTTATTTCCGTATGCCACACTCTTAGCCGCAAATGAATTTGTTTTATACAAAAATGAGTAATTTTAAGCCAAAATATATCAGTCATTTGCCTAATTCTCCTGTAAAATGACAAAATCATTAAAATAAACTTTGCGTTTGCTAATCAAAATCTATGCGTGATTAATTATTTATACATATACGGCAAGATAAAATGTAATGGTCTGATCATATGGAATTAATGTACACTTTTACATATTTATATGCTCTATGGGCACTGGTTCAAATGTTGTTTGATTTTTGTAGCAAATCAAAACAATGGATATGTTTTCAAATTCTTATAAAATATCTAATTTCTATTTTTTCATATGAAATAGTGATAAAACATATTCCTCATAGGAAAGGTAATCGAAAGATAAATGAATTTCTTCTTTTGTTGTTATTCTCAAATCAAAATTGTTAAATTAGGAAGTCATATTTGAGTATGATTAGATAAAAAAAAAAACAATTATAAATACATACTTAATATTATTTATAAAGATGTTCGTCGTAATACTCTGCATATTCAGAAGTTAATGTAGCGGAATAAAATGATTTCCGGAACCGCATATAACATTCATTGTTCTACACCAATGCTTTCGTAGATAGGTCCTTATGCAAAAATACACTTA